>DWRA01002518.1:0-13838 GCA_018250295.1 Spathilepia clonius
TAATCTACCTCAGATAGAACTAGATTCCTATCTGAGGTCAACCGATGCGTTGCTACCCCTGAGGACAAAGTTGGAATGCCTCTAAGAAAATCTCCCTTACCATAAACTTCAAACCAGAAGACAGCAGCGTTTAACACTGCTGTTATTAGGTAGAAATAGGTGTAACGGTGAAGCCGCCGAAGTCGAATCACAAAGGGTTCTACCACCTCCTTAGGACCAACCGGTAGCACCTCCCGTGCGAACCTTACTGGTTCTACCATCTTGAAATTATTATTAGGTAATATGTAAAAAATATTACTCAATACACGTCTCTGTTCAATACGAAGCAGTAGGCGTAGTCGGTAGCCGACGAAGGCTTAAAGATACGATCACGACCCGCTCTAAAAACCTTATACATAGTTGTCATGAAATTGAATAATGTTAACAACTATTCATACGCCTGTTTTTTCCCTTTTTTTGCTGTAACTTTGACAAACCAAGCACAGTTTAAGCTTGGGGTTGTAACATGAAATTTTGCAGTATATCTTTTAACGAAATTATAACCTATGTGAGCATAGGAAAGGATTTCTTAAAATCCTTTAAATTTCTAAGGTGCACTATTACCATCGGTACGAATTTTAATTTCCATTTCTTAATATTTTTATGCAACCACATATTTTTTACCTTAATAATACGGGAGTATATTATACTCAAGTTTCAAATAACGTTATCTGTAGTTATAAACGTTCCGTCAATGTTTGTTTTTAAAAATGTCCCCTAAAAATGATATGTACTTAAATTCTGATTTTTGGTTTTGCAATATACCTAAGCATTTTAGCTTACAAAACAGTAATTATTTTCAAATAACACAAGGATTTATAGGAGAGGAGGATATTTTATTATATATATGTAAGTATAAAAGTATTTAGTTTGTACTTTAGTAAGTGCAATATATCTATTTTATTGCTACACCCGATGCTCTAAAAGTCCTAAAATATTAGAAGTTCGCTCAAGACTTACCAAGAACTCAAGACGAATAATATAATACGATAACACAATTATATGAGATGGAAGTTAGTAAAAACCGATTATTTATAATTAATTTTTTATACGAGGTGAGTTCAAAACATAAAGGAAATTTTGGTTTTTTGAAATGTATATACATATAATCTATTTATATATTTGCCTACAATAACCTCGGCGTCGGGGCTATCGTCATTTTCAATGTCTTCACGGCTATCTTGGAAACGCTCTTAACACTCGTTTTGCTCAAACTCTTGTTTTACTTTGTTCTGTTAACATTTCACATACCTTCTTACACTTTATTTCATCTTTTACGCAAAATTTGATACAAACTCTTTGATCTTCTTTTAACAAAATTGCCGAGCTCATAAAAACACGTATAACCTTATTGGTTGCCACAGACAAAGTAAGCAATGAATATAGCTGAAAATTTCATCATACTTCAGGGGCATGTATACCAATACAATAAAAAAATTGACAATTGGAGTCCAAATCCGCGTATTTAAAAATTCCCGTTATTTTATTAACACACCTCGTAAGTGTGTATGTACACATCTATCACAGTGAAAGTTTATTTGTTTTGTTCAGGATAAGTCTTTGTTAGCATGAAAGTCTCAATGTAACTGGGTTGTGCATTAGCAGTCTTATCCTACAAAGTTTCCTAATTATTTTTTTACAAACGAAACCTCCAACAAAGACCGTAGTAAAAACGCTAATAATTTAATAAAGTTCAGCGCTAATCACTCTCAGGCAATGTTAAGACGCGAGTCAATATTTCAAACTTTAACTAATTAGGGTTCACAACGTGCGCTTACGTTGTTTATTGTTAAACTGTCAAGCATTTACTTATCGTTAAGGTTGAATATAAAGTACATTTTTTATGCAAAATTGTAGTAGTTATTTCATCATTTAATTGAAAGTGATGGTTCCTTTGGTGCATTGGAATTTCAGCTAACAAACAACGAATGGTATAAACAGAAAACGCGTGAATTATTTAATCTCAGAGCCTTTTGTCAAATAAAGTTTTGCCAAAGCGTATGTCATGTACAGTCAGTACTGTGTACATGAATGTGAATCGACGTTTAAACATGTTACTACCACATACATCACACGTATCACAACGATAATATGAAAATGCCATATTGACACGTACAAATGTATGTTACTTAGTTTTATTTATACGGACTGCATACAGCCGTTCAAATCAACAGTGCGGACGGTATAGTCCACATCGCAACTACAGGCAACACCTCGTATGAATAGCCGGCCGGCCTACATGTTTTTATAATTGCGTTATAGTTTCCACAACGCAACTACATATAAGAAGTCGCAGCGATTCAATTCACTCGTAGCTACTGCTTGCCGACCTTTCGTCGCAGCCGTGTAGTTTGGTTGTCATACTTTTGAGTAGTTGTGAATAATACTTCGGGTATAAACATAAGAATACAAATAAATATAAAATATAAAAAATTTAAAACAACTGCCAATTTTTAAGATCATAATTATTATGATTATTTCAGAATATGATTGAAGTAATCGAATTTAAAGCATTTACTTATCAATCAAGTGTGAAGAAGCCATTCTATTACGATACCGCGCATTTCAAAAGCCGCGAATTAATTTTGATATAAGAGATCGAGTTCGGATTTCAATCAGTAGGCGAGTCCTTATAACTTAATTTGAGTAACTCGCGCGTTTACGTTCCAAATGCCTGGGAATTCGGAACCAGCGATCCTTTTTCTCCGCTCACCGAACTTGCAGACTAAACTTGAGCGAAAGCAGGGCCGGAATCAGTAGGAAAACGTAGAAAATTACATTCTGTCTGGGTTTGATTCCTTGTAATTGCACATGTACGGGCTCTAACACAAAGGTCTTTCGTTTCAATTCGCCCCAAAGCGAGGTTTTAGAGGGGATATTTCGGGAAACATCGCAATGCGAAGAGATTAGTGGTTTTAATTGAAAAGTTTTTGTATTTTGTGTTCTAAAAGCAAGTTGGCTTTGCCTACTTATTCTGATTGATAAATATGCTTTGTAAGGACCTGAAAATAACCTATCGTAAGTTATTAAATAAATTTTGACTTTATTTTGATCGACTTTTTTTACGAAGGAAGAGGTCATTTATTTGTCACGTACATTTTTGTTGTATGTGTGTCAGGCGAATCTTTTGCGATGTCGAGACCGATCGATATGATTCAAACTTTATTGTATGCAGCTATATTAACAGGGTCCCAGTTCGTGGAAATTCTAATATCTTCGAGTTTTCGGAAAATTGAAAAACCATGATTTCTTATAATCTTAAATACCTCGAGTATCTGTGGACCGGTTTCATATTTTTTTCACTTGAAAGGTATATTCGTCGCAGTACTATCATTCCTGGACAAAGGTATGGTATGATGATGAGATCTTTGAGTTAAGGAATAGAAATTCTGACCACCACCTCCGAATTTTACATAATTCAGGATAACTTTGTTTCTGCGTACCTGACTCTAATGAAACTTGATATGGACATTAAGTATCTATATTAAAGTGATATGATGAAAAATTTTACCTTTAACCTTCAGCTCTTGAACCTTGAAAATTCAGAGTTGCCTCAACCCTAAATCATATAGGTTAGCTATTTGGTGTTTAGGTAACTGTAATAACGTTGCTAACACATGATGAAAAATTTGACCTTCAACTGCAGTATCCCAAACGCAGTGATATTACCTGCCTTAACTACATATATGAGTTGGCCATTTGACGTTTACGTATATATATTAAGGCTGCAGATTGGAGATATGTAATAAAAATTTAACCTTCAAATCGTTAATCGTAATAATGTAGAGGTACTGCACGCCTAAACCATATGAGCAAATGGAAGCTGTTTGTTTTTATTTAGTTTCTTGGATTTTGAGCAGACACTATTTCATAAAAATGTTTTGATGGCGCTCATGCTGATATACGAGTATGTAGATTGGGGTGGATATTTACGTTTAAGTTAAGGTTACAGTTACGCTTAGGTTTGGTTAGGTTTATGTTTATAGTTATTCAGTTGTTAACGTTTATGCTTACAGTCACGTTTATGTTTGGCTAAAGTTAAAAGTGTTGTTAAATTTTGGCTTAAGCCAAGTGTTGTTAAATTTTGGCTTAAGTTAATTTAGGGTAGGTTTTAGGTTTACGTTAAAGTTTGAAAGATTATTTATGCTTAGGCTTAAAGTTATAGTTTTATGTACGTTTACATTCACT
Source organism: Spathilepia clonius (assembly GCA_018250295.1). NCBI lineage: Eukaryota > Metazoa > Arthropoda > Insecta > Lepidoptera > Hesperiidae > Spathilepia > Spathilepia clonius. The sequence continues at coordinate 4,228 of DWRA01002518.1, forward strand.
TAGTAAAATAAATGAAATTCTTATTTACAATGATTATCAGTATGTTATCACTAAAAAGCGTAAAAAAATATGTTTAATAAAGAATTAAACCGCCTGCGTGTGTCACTCAAGGGTAAAAAAATAACTTAAGTCGGTTTATTTTTTTGTTAAAAATATTGTTTGAATAATTATAACGTGTTTTTTGTGCTTTAGGATTGTTCTTTCTTTGTTTTTTAATTCTTACACAAATATCCCAAGTATAATATTTTAGAGTACAAAATCGCGTTTGTCCTTATCTTTCAACTACAAATGGCTTTCAAATACAGTAAATTTTATTACGTGCCACTGCTGCGGTCACTTGTCTGAATGAAACAAGTTTAGGAATATTACTACTATAAACATATGTATCTGTCTAACAAAGCAGGTGTACAAATGATAATAAATTAAAATAATTATCTAAAATAATTCAATTAACGAGCGTATCGTCAACGCATTATAGTGATCAGAGTGCAGCCCTGTTCAAGTAAACGACATGCATTGTTGTATATAAATCGATATTTATAAAAGTTGTACAAAAACGGACGGACAAGAAAGTTTTATCTTGTAAATACAGAAACATTCAATATTATTTATTTGTATAATACACATAAATGTGTAATCTTTTTGGACATAAACGCGTTCAAATCACTTGTCATTTAGTGACAAGAAGGCGTGGTTTTGTTATAAGCAATGTGGTACTGGTATTAAATGAGACGTGGTTAAGATAAAACATGGACCCTAACCCGCACCTCTCTTCACTAATCCGCATTAGAGTAGTATGGTGCAGTATGCTTCCGGACTCACCCGTTGTGGGGCGGGCCTGTTACCAGTAGTTGGCCAGGAAAACCGTTTTGAAACCATTCAGTTTCTCTATTCTTCCCACGTAGACCATATACCTTTAATATATCTTAGATGTTAATTTCGTAAGACTTCTACGGAATATATTTCAATACTGGCAATATTTTTGCACTCCAAAACGAGGTTTAGAAGAGTAGTGCCTAAAGTTAATAAAGCACGTAATGACTCCAATGTTTGTTGAAGCAAATTCGTAACGAAGGTCAGATGCTAATCGGTTTACGGAGTAGAAAGCTGTCACGTTCAATTTGCTTTTGAGGGTCTGTTTGTATTAATTCCCGTAATGTTATGTTCAGTATCGTAAGGAAAAGTTTTTACAAGGCCTTAGAGCTATAGAAGTTTTACTTTTATTTATCGAAGTGCAACTTCTTTGTTGCGATGTTTATATAAGTGCACCTATAAAACTCAATGACTCAATGACGGTTTCAACCACTAAAAGCAGATTTTTCTAAACATTTTTTGCGATATAAAAGCTGCTTCAGGGAATAGAACAGGATGACATTTTCCAAGCTTATATATTTTAAATAAAAGACAAAAAGATCAGTGAATACCACTGCTGTTATTAGGCAGAAATAGTCGTGTTGGTAGTGCCGTCAAAATCGAAGCATAAAGGGTTCTTCTACCTGACCCTTGAAGGGTTAAGTTGAAATTTGTATAAAAATCTTTCCATTTATGACACCCTTTGGACCGGAACGTAGTGCGTACCACTGCTATCATAAGCAAGAAGTAAGTGTGGCGGGGTGAACGTCTAGTTTAGGTCAAAAGCATGCATTGTCTTAGAAAATGTAAATGTGGGGTTGGCGAAAACAGGTTAAATTATGTACTACAAACTCTTGGCTACCGTTATCTAGTTGTGCTAAATAATTTCGTACTCGGGAAATGAACTTTGGTTGCTCTTGTAGAACGGATACTGGTAGCTCTAAATTTTGTAAAGGAGTTTGCAAACGATAGTATGACCGCGGAGAACAAACAGGCTGATTTCAAATAACTTTTTATCAAAGTCAAGAAGAGAAACTATTTTCTGAGTAATAATAAAGATGAAGCTTTCCAAAAATTTCTTGCTTGTGACCAGTCCTGAATTGGTGGGGTAATGGGTGATAACTTTATATATGGAATGTAACATTTTTTGTCTCTTACTATTAAAATTGACTTAGGTAAGCGTCACATCACTGTTGGCCAATAAGAGTTTCGTAAAAACGAGTTAGTACCAACTATGCAATTTTATTTATAAAAATATTTCGATTAGTTTATGTTACAAATGTTATCACCCGAGCTCATCTCGGTCGCACAGCTAGTAAAATTAAACGCGAGTTATGGAGTTTGTTTTCATGTACCTCACCGTAAAAGTAAATATATATTAATACGTTGTCGGGCAATTGGGCATAGGTCTTCAGTCAAACTTCAAGGACTGTTTAGGCCATTGTCCACCCCAATGCCCAAGTAAGATTTGGTAGACTTCTCATACATTTTGAAAAAACAAATAATCTTGTAGGTTTCCTTAGGTTCTTTATCATGTTAAAGCATGTGATGATTATTTTTTTATGCACGAGCGATAGTCCATATCGGCGACGGTCGCTAAAATGAACTGTTGTTTGCGTATTACATCCCTAATACACATAGAGTAATAAAGTATAAAATCCTCAGAATTTAATCACCAGTGTAAGTTTATAGTACTATATTATTTAACTTAAAGACTCACTAATGTATACATAATTTTTCAATTATAGTTACTCTTAAATCCAAGTAGAACATGTTTGTTGGTCTAAGTGGGACGTCTTGTTGAATAAATGAACAACCTGCAATCCTGTTAGCCAGTGCATACAACCGGGACATCGGACTCCGGATTCTGGATGAAAATACAGGTACAAACCTGTCATACATGGTGTCAGTCATGAGTGAGTAGTGATCACTTAAAATCCGTTAGTATCAGGAAATAAACGTAAAACAAACGCATAAATAATGCTAGCAGTTATCTAGCGAAGCGAAGGTGGTAGAACCTTTTGTAGTTCGTCTCCGGCGGCACCACCACCGCTCGTATTTCTGCCTAATAACAGCAAGGTTAAGCGCTGCTGTCTTGTAGTTTGAAGGGATATTTAATAAGGGACAGTTATTTTGTACGTGTATCGCAATTATACGATTACCAAAGCTATATAACATCACTCTTACAAAATATCATACTTTTAAGCTTCATGCGTGACACTCTTGACGAGATCAAAACTTTTCTTTGTTTGTGGCAGGACGTGTGTCCACTATCATATAATTATATGTGCTAGACACTTGACCGTTCAAGCTTAGTTTATCGGGCTGTGAATACCTTCCTGTTTCATGTTATACTTTAATGTCAGTTATTCCTTGTCGGATATATATACCTACATACGCAACAAGTCACATGTTTTAAAAACCGAGAACATCTCTGTGTACATAAGCCGCATACGTGATACATTAAAGGAGCTATTTTGATATTGATGTATTCAATGCCAGTCGTGCTACTAAGACGAATTTAAAGACATCTCTTATGTTAAAATCCCTCCTTCTTGTGCGTTCGGGTAACTGAATTTGACGATAGCCTTTAACCAGGATATTGTCGCAAGAAACCAAAAAATATATAAACAACGTATCTTAAGCACCGCTTCGTTCTATTGCCATGTTATTATTTTAGCAGGAACAGATAAAGATTTCTCCTGAACAGCTTCTTTATTCGCATTGCATTATTTATTGGACAAACTTTTGTATTTTTACAATACAACTACAAACAGCTTACCTGTACTGTGGACTACTCACTAAATTAAACTCTATTTTCTTGAAAATATATAATATTTTTTGGATAGTTGTAAATAAAAGTAATGGTTTTACTATTATTGACATTATGGTTTTTTTTTGAGCAGTACCATTTTTGAGCAGTAGGACTCGTTTTTACTTGATTCGCACACAGATCACTAATGTTTTTATTTTAATATCTCCGAGTAATCGCCGTCAGTAGAAAACGAGTTGTAGTATTTTAAGGGCTTCTAGCGATATTAAAAGCGTTTAGAATTATGCTAAGGCTCAAAGGTTGTTTATGTATGATAATAGTATATTGATTCACTACAGTTTTGTTATTAGATCGTGAGATGCTTCTATTGTATATAATACGATTATTGAATTCCTTAATGCTCAAAGAAGCTTTTCTACTCTCTCTCCTCTCTTAGGAACTGTCGGACCATTGCTACCTCTTAACTTAACCTCATAAAGTTTCCAGAAAATATTTTTAAAAATTGTATGAAATACCAACATTTTTTATGAGATAGATGTAATTAACAAACATGTAGTCCATCTAATGTTACTTAACATTACCGCACTACCGCACATAGACATCTGTAATCACTCTCAAATATGATTGGCCTCTTATTTTAGGTTAGCCACAAATACAGCGATACCTGTGAGAACTAAGTTGTAATGTCTCATGAAAGCGTTTTTCCTTTACCATATCCTTCAGAAAACAACAGCGATTTACACAATTGTTATGAAGATACTACAGATAATTGTGTCATTAATGTTGCAGATATAATTGATAATTGACATAATATACATTGTATTAGTAGTTCAGACTTACGAGTTCATGATCAAAGCGTATTTTAAAGCTAGTTTTACATAAAAACAAAACCAAAGCCCTGTATGAAACATTTGACCCAATTTATCCAATATATTACAATGGAGCCATTATGTTATCGAAAGAAGTATTTCGAAGAATAACGAAACAACATTAAGTAAAAGGAATATCTGCCTATACTAGGTTACGCCATCATATATATAATAAATACTAATAGCAAAATAACTATGTGTACCTATTATTAATTTATCTTCATACATAATTGTGAAAATTTTAATTAATTATATGTAAGACATGAACAACACAGAAGAGTATTATTCAGGCCTTTGTCGGAACCTCTGCAGTTCAAAAGGTATTTTGAGATACAAGGTTCAACGTAACAAAGGGATTGGCGTAACAGGTGGACAGCGTAGGTGGACCCATATAATATGCAATGTCCTAATTAAGCCGTAATGAGCACGATTTCAGTTGGCTAACTCGGAATCAAGTGACAATGATGTTGCAAATAATTTAAAAAACAACTACAGAAAGATAAAACGGTCACACTGCCTGTATAATGAAGGCACGATTATTTAAACGACGCGTATGACAAGAATCTTCGTTGCACTAAATATACTTATAGAACATAACCTTTATAAAAAAGAATATTGACAGTAAATGGTATGATACTACAACGGTAAAGAATCTCAAAAACAAATGTATTTGAAGGTGGTAAAACCATTTATAGTTCGACTCCGACAACACCGCTGCCTGCCTAATAATAACAATGTCATTTTTGTAATCAACTTTGGCTCAACAAAATACCCTTTCTAATGAAAAATAAAAAAATAACGGGTTTACAAATACTCCAGGTATTCAGGATTATAAAAATGCGTATTTTTCCAATTTTCCATTAAAACTGGCGATAAACGGTTTTAAATTTCCATGACATGGGATCTCCGATGAAACCGGCCGCATGTAATGACGTTTGAATCATGTCGATCGGTCTCGGCATCGCGAAACATCGCCATATCATATTTATACAATTATATATACATACATACATGTGTCTGGCGAGATGTATGTATATTTATTTATTTATATATATACGCGAGGAATAACCTCTTCTTTCGTATATGGAAGTCGGTTAAAAACAAAAGAGCTAAAAACGCATAAAATCTTTCGCCAAATATTTGTCGCATCTTTACTGTCTCTGCTTACGTTTTAAAAGAATTATACATAATATATCAAATGGCTAGCTTAAATCTTTAAGTCTGGAGGCACCTCTATATCATCAGGCTCAATAGTTAAAGGTCGAATTTTCCATCATATCACGTAAAGCTAGATACTCAATGTTCATGTCAAGTTTCATTAGAATCAGTTAGGCAGAAACAAAGTTACATTGAATTATGCCAAAACAGCGGGTGGTGGTCTGGCGTTCCACTCCATAACTCGAAGACTTATTCACTAGACTAAAATAAGTATGACGTTACCACGTTCTTGGCTATGGTAGTTATTTTCCGTCATTAGACACATGCCTTATAAACTGAACATTTTTTTAATAAATTGGTTACCAACCTGAGTAATTAGAATAATAAACAAAAATACTTTTACCTTAAATGTACTTGTTTCTTTATTATTTCCTTTCATACACAAAGTACGAAGATTAACTCAATTTTGAAGGCTTTGAATGTTCTTTTGTAAGGAAAAATACGGCCTTCGAGTTTTAATGGAATTTGTGTTAACGTTTCAAACTAATTTATTGCCTTCTTTCTCAAGAAGTAAATATGCTTATGAAAATAAAATTTGAAAATAATAATTATAATTAATATGTGAATTAGTGTATTCGTCTTTGTGTGTATATGGCCCGTCGAAACACAGGAAACCTGGTGTAGGGATGTGAGTGTAGAAAGCGTCTTTTTTTAAATGCATTAAATTAATTAATCATATAATGATTTCAAATAATTCACAATAAAATTTAAAAACACATAGGTTTAAATACTTGGTTGGCACCGAAGTATTTTGATTTATGTTAAGCAAGAAACACAGTATCTGGTACATTGGCGCCTTTTTTGCTCACTACAGTTCGAAATTTGTCAGTTTTTGCATACCAAAATAAGTAGACAAGAATTGTTAACATTGATTTATTACTCCACCAAAGGAGCTCGAGACGTAGTTGGGTGTTTAATCGTGGAAACTTCATATAGGTACTAAACATTTTCACGATATTATTTTAAAAAGTATTCTATGGTTAAGACTAAATAGAAATTTTTCAAGTCTGTCTGAGTCCAACTGAGTCTTAAGTTACGAATAAGTGTTGTTATAAATATCTATAGGCACTAGGGATTACTTAATATAAGGTAGACTGATTGCTATATGGAATAGGCTTTTCCCAGACAAAGCCAAAAAACATTACAATTTTTTATCACAAATTTATTTGTTCGCACGAATTGTTACTCATCTCATGTACTATTTGTACTAAAACAGAATCGCAGTTAACACTAAAAGGCTAAAAGGTTTTTATTTAATTTCCCTTCAATTCTTAATATCACAATTTTTATTTTCACCCTTCTGTGGGGGAACTTAACGTGATTATAAGAAGACTAATAAAAATCTAAATAATTATTACTAGTAAATGAATAAGAACAACCGAAATCCAAAGCGTCATCAGAACAATTTTCAGCAAGTCGATTTTGGCGAATGAAAGGTCTCAAGAAAGCTTGGAGCTTAATTAAGCTCATCAATACACGTTCCTTTGAAAGCGCTCCAGTTAGCAATCTTCGGGTTATTCGCTAACAGGTTGCAAATATACAATATATACTGGTCGTGGTGTAAGTAATAAGCGGCAACTAATAATAAGTAGACGACGTAAATGTGAAAAATAAATCTTTACTGTAACTGATTTATTAGTAACCGTATAGCTTCTGAACAACTGGACCTAATTAGGGTCAAATAAAAAAGTGGTAATACTTTTAATAAACATACGAGTATGTATGACTATGACAAAATGATTAAGAACATTTTACTATTTTGGTTATCAACAGATTTTCTTTGTTTTTGTTGTTTGGTATTTACTTATTGACAAGACTCAGTGACGCCCAACAAGCGAGTTTTAATTACTTTTAACAAAAAAAGAAAACCAATTTAGTAAATACTTAGTAAGACAATTTAAATAAATGTTGGTTAATTAATTATATTTTCAGAATGTTCGTTAAAACCATTTAAATGTTATTGTAATAACCTTAATAGGAGTAACGTAACTTCTTTTCTTCATTTCGCTGAGGAACTATATTGTTCAATTAAATATCACTTGCTTTATTTGCAACTACCGAAAATAATAATTATTTTCATAATGCCTAATTTTTTTTTCAAAGTTAGTTGCAAATGCTCTTTAAGCTTATTTTTTTGGAAACACCGTTCTGGTAGTTCCACCTCGTCAAGCTGCCACGTGCACTATTTCATATGTGTGACGTGTCGGTGGACTCCCAGATTGGAAAGCAGATACACCCGATGTTAATCATAAGTAGTGGCAGTGCACTATGGTCGCGCTAGACCGAGCATTGCTTCGCCCGCACCCAGCGCTGTTGTCCACGCTGCGAGCTCCCGCTGTGCGCGTTAGTGCCGCGGAGTTCTCGCCATGCAGCACCTGGCAACGTCGCCGCACTCCGGGCCGCCTACCAGCTTCGGACGGACTACATGTCGCAAGGGGAGTACTGCGCTACGGAAGTGGAACAAATTATTATTTTTCTTATATATATATACTTTTCTCAGGATTTAACTGGATATGAAGTAGCATGGGCTCAGCCCGTCAGTTAAGGTTCTTTTAGTTAATTCAGGTTGATAGTGTTGGTGTTATTATTACTATTTCACAAACATGCACGTATGTTTTAATAATAGAACTCTGGACCCCACACTGGGATTCCCTGTATCGTGGGGACTAGTCAAACTGAGTTTTATTAGTAATTTGATACGAGTTTGACATTTGTTACATCATGAAAATAGGTAAGTATATATATGTCGTCGTGAGAAGAGTGACCGGTTATTACAACTGTTGTTGTGACTTTTGGTTTTTCTTTTAACGTCCCTTTAGTTTAATACCTCAAAGGCCAGTTTGGCGGCGAAATATAGATGTACGTAAGCATCGAATAGCTAACTTCTATGGTTTAGGCAGGGGGCACTTCTGTAGTATCAGGGTTCAAGAGTTAAAGGTCCAATTTTTATCATATCGTGTTACTCTACATTTTCGATGCACATGTAAAGTTTCATAAGCGTCGAGTAGGCAGAAAGAAAGTTGTCATGAATTATGAAAAGATCTGTTGGAGGTGGTCAAGACTTCCATCTCATAATTCATCGATTATACTCATCATCTGATCATACCCATGTCCAGACACGAAAGTACCGCAACGAATTTTTTCCATCAAATGAAAAAAGAAAATTGAAATGGTTTACAAATGATCGAGTTATCCGAGTTTATACGAAGTTGTGCTTTTTTCCAATTTTCCAGGAAAACGGCTTTCCATTATCAGATTTCCACGACATGGAACCCTGAGTGAAACTGGTCGCATGCAATTACCGTTGCATCATGTCGGTCGGACTCGGATTTGCAAAATAATCGCCGGACATACATAATAATATATAGGAATGTACCTACACGTGACAAATATATAACTTCTGCCTTTGTAACAGAAAGTCGGTTAATAATTAAGATATGATTACTAGGCGACCTTCAACATAAACACTTCAGCACCTTTTTGTCTTTTGTGTTTCAAATGTTTTCTTTTTTGTTTGAGATTTGTATCAATCATCAAAAAACAATTTTTATGAGTAGTATAACCGAATTTTGACCTCCAGGTGAAACTAGTTTATTTTAAACAGTAATAGCTTAAGTCGAACAGTAACTCAAAGTTTTTCATTATAAACTCTATATCTGAGTAATAATTAGGCACCCAAAACGTGAGTTTCATTTCTATGAGATAAGACACTACTTTATTGTTAAATTATATGGTGAATAAGCTCTGAATTGGACCGTAAGTGATACCAATAAACAAATAAACAATACAAACAGATGAACAAGTTCTAGTGGTATCTGAGTCTCATGAATAAAAAGTTGGTAAGAACGCTATAGCCTTTTCTTTGGCCCGTCCCCAGCAGATGTAAGGGTGCTTCGAGT
>DWRA01002519.1:0-13830 GCA_018250295.1 Spathilepia clonius
TCAAAATCGGTCAAGCCGTTTCGGAGGAGTATGGCAACAAAAACTGTGACACGAGAATTTTATATATTAGATATAATGAGTTTACCAGCAGGTCTGCTTACTTTTATTGTTAAACCTTTACATAACTAAAAAGCCGCCGAATTCTTAGAATATCTCATACTTCACATATTCTATCTTTAACAATTCACGAGCACTGATTGTATATAAATATTCCATTGGTAGATAGTAGCAACCTCCACTCATAGAACGCGAATCGCTATCAGCAATAGTAAAAACAAATTACATAATGTACTTATCTGACGCAACAAATCCGCTTGTTTGCAACCTTATATATTGCGAATAAACATTACATTACACTAAGAACCTAATACATCTAAGGAAATCTTCATTCTTCTTCAAACGACAAAGGACCTACTTAGTATGAGTAATCATCTCCCCCGCGTCAAATTACAGTGTTTAATTAATTAATTAACTTGAATAAATCGCCTTTAATTAGTACGGAGCGATTAGAAAAAATAAATAAACGTTATAAAAATAAATGGTCCTCTTGGCACTGATTTAAATCATGTCAGTTGTAGAAAATTAACACATTCAAATTGATTGAGCACGATTAGATGATTACTGTATGATATAGTGGATTTATCCTTGATTTTCATTGCTTGTTTTACATCTATTCAATTTGTGGTTAGTTATTTTTATTACGTTTATTACTTTATTTGGAAATTGAAGTAGCAATCGAACATGCAGTCAATCTTATTGTAAGTGCTGCAGTGACCATTGGACATCTGCGTTTACCACAGGATTAGATCTAACTGAGATTGGCCACGGATGTTGCTGTCCCAGTGGACTGGGTTGGACTTTGAAACGCTTGATGCAAGCATGTCAGCCTTACCATACATACTATTTAATAGAACAGCAGCGCTTGACACCGTTATTACAAGATAGAAATTCCTTTCACAATTCCAACCTATTAAACAAATTGTTTACAAGGATTTAATTTTTAAATTAATATCCTCTTTCTCAAAACCTGCGTTGCGTTGTTACAGGCAGTAGTTTATTTATAGTACCAGGATTTCCTACATTGTTGAATTAAGACGGAACTGGCAACGTTGGCAATCGTCTGTGAATAAACAGCCAAACATAATATTAGAATTATAGGCGATAAAGTGTAGCGTTGAATGTAACACGATGGCACTAAAATATCGTACGGCCTACGCGGGACAGTAACGACTTGTAATTCTGTCAATTTTAATATTATTGTAATAGAAGCGACACGCTAGTAAAGCCTTAATTTGTTTTATATTCAAATTGCGAACGGGCACTCACTGGTCAGTGGAGGCCATAGATTTTGATTTCATACGTCTATCTAGGTTTGGAGTTCTTTAGTTGACGTTGCCCTCCCCAATTAGCACTACTCCGACAGATCCTATATACATATTTGGTATTTATCGCTTTTTCTTGTATATAAAATACCTGAAATAGAATAGGTGGCAAGAATTGGGTCTCTCTGCGTGACATACCTTAATCATCGGAAAATCTTGATCTGAGAGACTGAGATTCTTCTTATAGGGTTAATGCTTAAATATTCTGATGACATAATTTATTGGAAATGTTGTATGCCAATCACATTTCAATTCGTGCTTTCCACTCATACGAGACGTGCTAACTTCGCAAATTAATCATCGAGAAATCACGTCGATAATGCATTAAAACATTGATATACTAAACTAAATATCTAGATCACGACTTTACACGACCGAGATCACGTACCAGCCAGTGCTTACAATAAACCTTACGTCAATTGTTTTTGAACTATATGTACATATTATGCTTAGTGGTTAAAGGAAGGACATACTTAAGCTCATGCTAATTCTTGCGCACTGGTGAAAAACAAAATGGCCATAAAAATATTAATATTACGGAAAAAATTGCACTAAAATGCCGTGAAAAGCTAAATGAATAGTAGAGCCATTAAACTCGAAAATATAGGCCAGAATAGTCAATAGTAGGTACAGAAATACCACAACTTAAAAGTATTCTTGTTATTTGTTGATCAGTTAATCTGATTAATTTGCTATTTTTTTAAATAAATATTACTATTGGTACACACAACTTGCAGTCAATTATATGTGTATATTTGCGCAACATTTTGTTAACGATAAGAGGCGTTAAATTTGAATTTGACCGTCTGGTGTTCCTGGTGGGGGAATCGAAGGCGGAAGAGCGCTTGCGCAACTGACATTGAACTGCACGAGTGGAGGCCGCACGCCGTATTCTTAACTATAACGATTAAATGTTTATATCGATTTTAGGTTTCCAGTGTTGTATATGACAAAAGTGCAGATGAAGAGCGGTCAAACCAACCCCTAAAAGACTTTAATTATTCATATGTAATTCGCTGAAGCCAAAACGTCTTACATAATTTGGATTAAGAGTTGGATCTGGGTTTAGTTTGTGAACAGACTCATTATCTATAACAAAAATCACAAACAATAGTAAACAGTGTCACCTTACAAAAGCGTCATCAGAAGAAATATGAACGTGAAGTAACACTACTAAATAAAATATATCGTTACTACAATCAATTTCAGTGGAACAGGATGCAGAGTGCACACTGATTGCGGAAGTTTACGGAGTTTATCATCCAGCGAATGAAAACAGAATATGTTGTTTTCCAATCGAAGTTTCCCGAGCGATAATTAGGGTTGTCAATCTAACAAAGTTTCGTATAAATTAAAATATCATATTTTACGCCTGTGTCGTATGTATGTATCTTTTATATATAGGAAATTTTATTTTTCCTCTAAAATTTTAGATTCGAATCAATTTAGTATGAATAAATTTAGTTCCGAACGCTAATGCCAAGCGAAATAACAAAATCACAGCGCTAAAATAAATAAAATCAAGCGTTTTTGTTTACATATTTTTTACCTCAGAAACTAACAAAGATTCAAGTTTTCCTTGATCGCCAAAAAAATTGGACAACCCTGATCATTCTCACGTTTTCGTCATTTGATTATTCGCCGTAATTCATAATTAATGCGTCATTTCAGTTCATATTGTAACGAACATTCCCATTTTACATATGGAAATTATCAATGACGCGACATGTGAATGATGTAAGACAAAATTTTATTGCAAAGCTCATTTTGTGGTCAGCATATATTATCATATGAGTTTTATAGGGAAACTTGCGGTCGTTATTGGAATAGTGAGGAAAACTGCTGGTTCTGCGAATTTGGAAAATCGTGATTAAATGCAATTGGCATTTAATGACATTACAACAAAAAATAACGCAATACGGAACGGTTCTATCACACTACTTTAAAATTTTCTTACAGTACAAATATCTTTTTATGACCCCGATTTGCAACTTATAAAGCTATGGTGACAAGGAGGTTATTTCCTATGGTCATGCGTCATTTGTTTTTATCGCCAACTCTAGATATTAGCATCACTAAATCAATTGATACGGGGATTTACGAAGAGCGGGGAATAACAATTCTGATGATCCTTCCGTGCGATTCTGTTATTTTTGCGAGTGCAAATAACGCACAGAATTGTTTGGGGAAACTAAGTGCGAAGTTTTTCCCGAAACACTGAAAGATGTCATTGTGCTCCTTTTGACGCAAACTGATTAACATAATCTATTTCGTTGAATACATACATCAATATCGACTTAAATACTTCCGTCTATGGCTCAGGTCACGCAGAAATGACATCGGTCGCAAATAGGATGCAGATATAGCGCGAAGTGTACATCGCGCGCAATATTTTCGTAATTTTCGTAATATTATTTAGTCGCTCCAGTACGTTTTTCACAAGAAAATATAGAAGTCACGTATCGTCCTGACGTCTTTTCTGACTGTCTAATGTGTAAGACTAAAGACATAGGCACTCCATATGAGTAGAAGAAATAAGTATTACATATGGACTTTAATTTATTATTGCGTATGTTCGAAGTCGAAATGCACTGACTATTTCATATACGAGTAACTATTTATGAAATATAAACTTGAATGCTTACAACGCATGAAATATGTACTTATACAATTTAATTTGTGCATATTATAATTTACTATTATATTAGTGATTCGATTCAATACTACATTAGATCGCCTATGCGAAATTAAAGTTAATAGACGACAACGAATTTTCACTTTACTATGATCTACAATATAATATATTTAAGAAAATTTGGAAAGCCTTCCGTGTTTCCGCACGTTCATGCTACGTTCTCAAACTTCAATTTCATTAATTCACTTTGATCATAATCAGTCGCTTTCAGAACATTTTACATATAGCTATCATATGTGAGTATTGCAAAAGATCAAGCTAATTACATCATCATGTCACCTTCGTGGGGAGGTGAACGCCGTGTCAGGAATTACTTGAAGGTTCTTCGTGCAAAAAATGTTAACATACCTACATACAACAATAATATACGTAGAATTATATTATAATTGTTAGGAAAATGATTGCCACATATACCCACCACACCAATAGATCGAAGATCTATCTACTGATCTTTACCCAGTAGATAGACCTAGTAGACTACATGCTTTTGTTACTTTTATACAAAACCGAAGAGTTTCATGTTTAGGTCATCGAAAGACTTCAGTTACTTTGATTTACATCTGGGTGTTTTTATATCCATGCGACCCATCACACAAGGCCTAATAGTCGAATTGTAGTATTGAGTTAACAGTTATTTTCTCTCAAATCCTGTTAATGTGGTTTCCACATAACGAGGAGCAATTTTTTTGTGTAAGAACATGAAATAACTGACGGGCGTGCTGTTAAACCACAAATCAATTCAAACACGTTACCAAACAAATTGTTTCTCATTTTGCGTTAATTGTTAGGTAATTATAATTACTGGTGTATACATTAGTATGACGTAACATTGAAAAGTTACGTGTGTAGTATGCAATGCTAGTTATTCATTTGTGTTGGGTTATGCCTGGTATGTTTTTATAGGGTTGCAGTAGCAAATGAGTATAGTTCATCTGATGGTAAGCAGTTACTACTAGCAATGAACAACTTTAATCAGCGCCATATATAATAGGGGTTCTATTTGAAATCTATCACAGATGTCGTTCCTGAGGACTAAGGTGCTCTCCTCATGTGAATCAGCCGACGTCCACACCCCTCCATCGAAACGGAAGAATTGCTTTACGATGGAAACAGTATATAATAGTTATGTATCTTTATATATTGTAGGATTAGGTATCGTGAACGTGTGCCGTTAGCATTTGTAATTTGAAATCAGCTTTGAATTATGACCTGAATCCATGAATGCCGAATAAATTGGAGCAAGCGGTTGTTACGCGAAGGTCCTTTCATAACGCGTTATAGCGGAATGATTGCGATAAACTCGAATATACCTATATTTTATATTAACTACGCATTAATAAAATAGAGGAACATTTTTTATCGAAACGAATATCAATACAAAAGTCAAGAATTACTTGTGAAAGTACAAAAAATATAAACGTTTCAATTGTAAATTAAAACAATAGGTTTTAGTTGCATAGTTCCAAATAATGGTAAGTGTGTTAGTGCATCGCTATCGCATCGGTATCGTGTGTCGCAAGCTGCACGGCTGCCGCGTGCCGGCCGTCCTTGGCCACGGCAGCCGTGGTGGCCTATCGATGCCGTCCGAGTGGCCGCGACGCGACCACGCGTAACCGCTTCCGCCTACCGCCTACGTCATCGCTTTGCGATTTGTAACTTCGCGAACGATCGATACGGGTATATTCGTAACTCATCTAAGCACGTCACGGACAGCGGGCCCACACAAAACGTCTACCCCCGTGACGTCAACAAACACGTGGAGCGACCCTTAAAATTAGCGTGGGCTCAAAATACGTCGAAAACGTAACGCCGTTCGTAAGCAGCCACGTTTTTAACCCCGAAACAATACGAAGCCAGATTGGAAACTTTGTGCGGCTTGGTTACGTGTAACCGAATCTACGTACCTTGGAAATATTTAAATACGCAATTTTGTTAATGAGTAGGTACCTCTGTATAACTAGACACGAACCGGTTTTTATAAACGTCGATTACATCAGCCGCGCGAATCGAGCGGTATTCGGACGACTGCTGCGCAAATTGTCGTGAAATCTGTACAAACAAGATTGATTGTTTAATGGAGAAAAACACGAGTGGAATGTACGGTGAATTACTAATGACGCGAATCTATTGTGGCTCGTGTAGTATAATCGTCGGTGACTTCATATCGTCGAGGGAACATCAACACCGGCAATGACACGACCCGATCACGGATACGCATTCTAACATACGCTTAAAATATTCATGCCATAAGATTGCAATTTGAGCCCCGGCGCCTTATCACGCGCGAGACAGAATGTCACATAGCGTGTTGACATTTACTTTAATGAGTAACTTTCGATTTTTATTTTTACATTTGGAAACTCTCGCTGGCTGGTGTTTTTATACGTGCATACATTACTCTGTTTATTGCCAAAATGGGTTGTAAAAAAATAATTTGCATTAAATTCAGTTTGCTTGTTCGTCGCACTTATTAGTGTATACCTATACATATTTAATTAACTTATGAATTCTTGATTTTCAGCAATTAAAGCGATTATTAGTGATATGATTTGGATTGTGTTCTATTTGGCGTCATAATTGAATAGTCGATTGAAGTTAATTTCGGTGTACATTACGTGTAATAATGAAAATGAATATTATAATCGAGTTTGTATGCAGGTATTGTTTGTCGCGGTCGGTTACGCAACGCGACCGCGAACTGAGGTCGCGTACGTTCTCATATTTATTATACGTATTCTTCAATCTCGACCGGCGAGGCCAGAACCACGAAAAGAGTAACATTTCGCAACTCGACGCATTTCAATGTCATTGTGCACGGACTGATCGCCGCTCGCGGTTTTAATACCGTACACATTATACACGCAGCGAGAAAAACTTAAGGTTCTAAACTTACGGCTCCACCAACATTCGGATTTCTGCCTAATCGCTGTAGCTTTTATGCTCTATTAAAACTTTGATTGAAACTTTTATAGCAACTTATAAGACAGTTAAGGGAAGTCACTGAATTCTCAGTTACAGAAACACATTTGTGTTTTGTTATAGGACTTCTATCCGGGTGGTTACGAAAAACTATCCACTTGTTAATAATTGGTTACTGCTGCCAATAGACATTTGTAACCGTCCAGAGAGGACGGTTTCCTCATTCCTGCATGTGCAATAAAATTTTAAGAAACTGCAAGGCATGTATATAACATAAAATAAACGGATATAAAGATATATATTTGTAGATGGAAATAAAAAATGCTCAACGCTAATAACAAATTGGTATGAAGTTTATAAATTAATAAGCACCTACATTATTTTTTTAATTGAATAAATTATAGGTATAGGTAGCTACCTTTTACTTTAACTCTTTTACTAAAGAGTGTACTGAAATTAGGTGTATAGCTTTATTAAAAAAATGTAACAAGTTTTTAAAACTTTTGTTTTTTTGCTACGGTGCTGAGTGTTCTGGCTTGCGGCAAATAAACGTTTCTTCTTCGCAGTTAAATAGTTGTGAAATTACTCAACACATTTTTCCTGTTTAGTCAGTGGGCGTGTTCTATTTAAAGTTTCGCTTCGGAGAAGAGTTACGAGTTCAAGTTGAGTTCTACAAATGAAAATATAACTGACCCTTACAAGAACCGAGCGACTAGCGAACCGGTCGGGAAAGGGCCGGTTTGCAATTAAACACAGACTGGTTTACAGGATATTAATAGTCAGAGAGATCCTAATTATTTCCGATAGTATTACGAACACGATCTGCATGCATGCTCGCCTTTGTACCTTTGCAAAGAAATTTTAAATTCTGTATTTATTTATCAACGCTAATTAATGGTAATATTTGAGTACGTTTCAAAGTCACCGTCGAGTTACTGCAAGTTTTTTTACGAATTGGGCAGAGTCGTCAAGTGCTATAATTACAAGTAATGACGCGGGCCGGTTGCGCCACGCTATGCGAAACGGAATGAAACCCCGCAGGGCCTGACGTTTTCTTTCCATTACAGGGCTCATTGATCACGTGGATTGTTTTGGCAACTTTGACACGGTGTTGTAATGTTGGCAGTGCGCGCGCCGTTTGCGTCATTTCCTTCTGTTGACCGTGAACTGTGTTACGTCAGATGAACGAGATTAGGATGCGCCTACGCTGCGGATCGGCTAGAGGACAGTCCCCTCACCCGCCCCTCCCCGCACCGATCGAAGAAAACATTCATGATTAGGGTTGCCACCAGTATTATAACATATAGTATTGTACTATATTTTAGTCAATTGTATTGTATTATGGATTAAAAAAGAATAATTGTACTACATATCGTAGTACGAAAGATACGATATTCTCTTCACTAATCGCATGTCACGATCACGACATTCCCCTATAATCGTTAATATATTGGCACTAAAAAAAAGTAAGCTGACGAATAATAAAATGTGTATTACCTATATTTTTTCCTAAAGTGCTATATCATTGCAATTTTTCTTCAAAATAAAGATGGCAACCCTATTCACGACTCCTATCGGCCGGAAGCGCTTCTATTTATCATAGAAGTAGAAACATCTCGCGACGAATTAAACCTTATACTATTCTTTTAAGCGTCAGTTTTGCTTTCTCGCCTATAGTGTGCTTTGTGTTGGTTTTATTCCGTAAAGTCAGAAGTCAATATCTCCATATTTAACTTTCATATTACTTATTAAGACCGTCTTTATCCGGCGATAGAAGAATACAATCCAAGCAATTCTTTAAGACCAGGAAAAATATCCAAGGTACTTCAAAATCTTAAAATTGGAAAACAAGACGGTAATAACGAGAATAATTTGAATGTTAATTGTTTTGTGAATTTTGTAGGCTGACATCACGAAAACTAATTATAACATTAGTAGTAGTTTATCTCGCTAGGTAATTTCCAGTTAACACAAATTCCTTAATAGCTGGTAATCTTTCTAAGAATGAGGACAAAACTTGCTGAAAACAATCAGTACACAGACGGTGTTATTCATAAAGATAAACTTCCTTTGCGATATTCTTAATAATTAAAAATACTATACTTAATTTAAAAATATCTTATCTTGAACATTGCAAATTAGCAAGGAAACGCAGAATGTGGTACATTCTTAAAGCAATAGATAATATGCAAATAGCTACCCAAAAGTACGCTTTAAATTATTTGATCATTCTTTATCGTAATTGGTACTTTAAATTCACCGAAGTGCCTAATTGCTTTTAGTGACTAAGCTACTTATCACGACATGGATTTTTGACAAATGAAAAAAACCACAATAATTGTTAAAATGTAATTCCAGGAAAATGATTTATCTTCCTGTTATTTTAATACATTCCCGCGGATGTGCTATAGAATATTAAATAAATATTTAATGATTATGACACCTCCATTGTGTATAAACAATGAGAGAACAGAGAATTAAATGAAATTCATGTCTGACGTGGAGAGATAGTCTTGTTATTTGTTGAAAATCTCTAGATATAAATCGGTACGCGGATTACATAAAGACGTCTATGAGGTGTCCTACTAGCTTTCAATATCGAGGTTATCGGTATAAGAACCCGATTATATGAGTGCAAGAAAACAGGAAACTGTTTATAGGACAGTCGCCCGTGAGTCGCGTTGTAATGACGGTGTGGTGGCGGCCATTGTTCGAGCCTCGAACGTGGTGTAGGTACTCCACGAGCGAACTCATTACAACGAGCGCATAGTCATGAGGCGAGTGGTGCGACGCCCTCGCTATGACAGCCTCATTTGTGTTTCTAATTGACTTAAAATTAATAGATGCTACTTACTTAGTTTTTGTAGGTAACAGGAAAATGGTGGCGATAATTAAACTTCAGACTAAAGAATAAGAGAGACGGCTATTGTTATTGTTGCTACGATATACAGTTGTTCTCAAACCGAAAATGTAACATTTTCTAGAAATTTAAAGCGATAATGTGGATCTATTAACTTATAATGCGTTCATTGTTGGCAAAACTTGATGCAGCGAGAAACTGGTCGAGGCAGTTTTAGCAGTGCGCCGCGCACAACGCGTCCTATTCAAAATGTAGTAGCCGGTTGTAAATAAACTATTGCAAACGCAAAAAGCATTCAGTGCACGGCGGCAGACGTCAGGTATTTTTAGTGACATACGCATCGCAACTGCAGATTGAGGGTTAATCGTAATTCTGGCCACTCTCCGACCGGTTGTGTTTTTTTTTTCCAGTCGCCCGCGCGACTCGTCCCGAGGTAAACGGTCGATATACAGGGAAATTGGCGGAGCTGTAAATCATTTTGACTCGCCGGTTCGACTCCCAGCGAATTTGATTACCGCGGCCAAGGCCGTATAATGTATTCTCGACTAGTCTTCCGCCTGACGCAGACTTCGAAATTTCACTCGAAAACCGCGCGCGAAAAAACTTTTAGACCTTGGTCAATAACGTAATCCGGTGTTGTAAATCCCAGACGCTATTTTAATCCACAGCAGAATTAGCAAATTAGGAGTTTTCGGAGCCGGATTATTTTAAGGGTATCTTTCGTTGAACTCTAACGAACGCGTGGGTATTAGTAGTGAATTTTCGCAAAGGTCGGACGTTTTTGAAGATCTTACCCTGAACAGAATTATATTCGACTGCCACCCCCGCAACAGAATGTTTTGCGCACCAAACGATTCACGTAGGTGGATAATACAGCTGAAATTATTTACTCGAAAGAAAATAAGGACGGTCGAAATTGCCAACGCCTCCGTCAGTGGTTAAACGGAACGAAATGGTAATGTTATACGAATGTTGCTCAGTTAGCGTCATTTGTACGTTGGATTTTCACGAACGTCGCCTACGCGACGCTTCAAAACAGAGCATTTATTTTGAGACGAAAATAGGTCTCCTTCCCGTCATAATAATTACAGGCTTAAGGAAACTTTTGCAGTATAATTTTTGAACTCCAAGATTAGGTATATAACAAGGTGATAGGAGCGGGGGGTCGGAGATTTATGACGTGGATCGGTAGCCAGGTCACTCCCCTGTGCCATAAAGCTCTTAACACGAAACTTGAGTACTCCACTGTTGTCTAGGTTTTGTTTTATATTCTCATAAAAACGAACCTCAGCTTACATTCCCTTGAATCCTCCCGTGTATATTTTATTCGCTGGTGTTTTTGCCCGTGAATAAATTAAATCGACGTGCGCCAGTGTTCGTTTTTGTATTGTGCATTGGTTTTTGTTCGTTCATTGTGTTTACGAGTGGTTGGTTGATCGAAAAAGGTTCGCAATCAATGCAAGTGTTCGTGATTTTGCTATATTTAACGGCCTATGCGGCTGGAAGTTTGAGGATATATAGAGTACATTCTGTATGTTAGTGTGAAGAGGGCTCTTGGGAGAGATCGCGAACTGATAAAAGATTACGTATCCATTTTTATAATAAAACATTAACAATATAATAATGAAACTTGAAAGCCGAGCCTGACTCATCATACTTGTTTTTTTAATTATTTGATAGGCCAAATTTAAAAATACGACATCAAAGAACGTAAAATTACTCGGTGTTTGTAAGCATTTACCCGTAAATATGAGGTGTATTAATGGAGCCATATTTTGGAATAGGGCTGTTATAATAAGAGAGTATTTTTGATACCTCGGGGTTCGTTATAAATAGCCTACGTTACTACGAACCAAATGAGGGTAGTGACCGGATAGGAGCTTAAATGATTCATCCCGAACCCTCCTATTGTCGCCCTCCGATTTTTAATTCCCTCTCGATGACGTCATCGAGTGCAGTGACGCACTGCGTGGCATCCATCGTGTCATTCATTGGCCGTCATGCAATGAATCAGGCTTCATTGTCACATTGTATCTCAGCCCAGATTTTTTAACACCCGCTACAGGACTCACCGGTCTCGAATTTCTGATGTGGAACGGTATTGTGAAAGAAAAAACGAAAATCAAGCTGCGCGTAACACCGTGGCACATTCCTGGATAATTCATTTCAAATGAGCTGGCAGCCGAGTTCAACAGACGCATTGTGGAAGGCGATAACGATGGTGTACAACTCATGTTTGTATTACGGGAAAATGTATTACCAACTAAACTTGTTACATGTTGTTACTAACAACAATCACCGCGACCTGTCTGTTATAGTAGCAAACTGAACTGAAATTCGAATAGTTATCGATCGTGAGCTTAATTGCTTTCGAATTAATGTTGCCTGCATTAAAACTGTGGCCGCCCCTATCTGTTCATTAGAACAAAGCTTTATGTTTTGGTTACGCTGGATGAGTTTCGGCGGTCAGCGACCTTCGCGTCGCGGATATGCAGCGGGCAGTTGGATCGAAACGACGTAACCGCCGCAGCAGGTTTTGAACAAAAAAACGAGAGAACAATAAAATCTGTCACTTAACTCGGAGTTATGTTCTGTAAAATCTTATCACAAGTCGTATGGAACGACATGGAACGGTGTAAAACGAAACGGCTTAGAAATGGCGGGCGCGTGTCTTGGAGGTCAGCGGTTCCACCTTCGTTCCTCGCGAGCGCTCTTGTGAGACAGCCGAGGGCGCTGAGCCTCGTCTCGTCCCCTAATTGGCGGCACGTGCGCGTTTTTTGCAAGGGTCTTGAATGCGCTTCATCCTTGCTGGGATAAGGTCGCGTGCGCTCGCCGAGTGGAAAGTTTGACGACCGATTCTCGGAGTCATAAGGTTCGTTGCTATGAGTTGCTACCTAATAATAAGTATGTTGTATGTAAAAATTCCTTAAAAAAGAAATCTCGTCGTGGATATAACAAAAAATATCAGCCGTACATATCCTAATATTAAATATCACTAGGATTTATACACTAAGGTGTAGGTACACTTAACGAGCATGTTGCAGACCTCGGAGAGAGGTTAAGCCAGTTCATCCGACGCTCACCGTCTCCAGTCACGACCGCGATGACTCACTCGGTGATATCATGACGTGACAGCAACACCGGACCGCTGCCCGTGGCTGAGGGGCGCGACTGATTAACATTTGCGGGAATTATAACTCAGTATTCACTGCGAATAATACGCAATCTTTTCGCAAGGTGTCGTAAAGTGAACAATAAATGGCAAATAATGCTACGATTTATACTATTCAAAATAATGAAACGGCAATATCATATCGATTGCCAGTTCACAGCCGGGATTAGTTAGGAAATAATCATTCAGTGTTGCTCGCCATTTGCGCTATTTATTAGGCAACCGTTTAGAGCTCGCACTAGGCACATTTTGAATGAATGCAAGTATTACAGATGAAGGCAAGCGGAGCGTGTCACAACACACGGGCGTCGTATCGGCGGATAAGTGCGCGGTTACGCAAATCCGCAGATATGTCGGCGCAGCGCGGGCGCGCCGCTTGCACAAGGTTTCGCAGACCTTTGTTTTACGCAACTCGATCGATTTAATAGCTAGTCGTGCGTTTTCTCAGCTGTGGACCCGACAGCTAAATCCACGAAGCATTGAGAAATAGTTGTTTTAAACGACAGGAAGCTTGTCAAAATAGAAGCAGCATTCGGCGTGTCAATGGCCACCGGATCCTCGCTCTTCCAAGCTAACAATGAACGTGTTGTCCCGCAGATGTCAAGCTGCACGTAAACATTACTTTGGATTCAGCTGACAATCCGATTTTCTTTTGTATGGATGGCGACGATGTCCGGTAATTCGTTTCCCAGAATAACAATGTTGTAGAAGTATTATTCGTAAGAGAGCAATGCACTAGCATCCACGTCCGGTAGCAACGTCCGGTGTTTTCGTACCACCAAAAAAGGTGCGAACATGTTTT
>DWRA01002520.1:0-13830 GCA_018250295.1 Spathilepia clonius
CCACGGTACGGGGTGCCTTTTGAAGGTTTCCCCCTCCACAAAAAAAAAAAAAAAAAGGTTTTATGTAGGACGAGGTACTATTTAGGATTTAATTATAAATGTTCTTGGGCCACATTAGCCATTAATTACTCATATACAACCTTTATTACTTAAAAAATGGGTCGAAAATTTAGCATTACAAACGAAAGAATGAAAACGAGTTAGAGCGAGGAGGTATTTTCAAAGCTTCGTTGAATACTCCCGAATGCCTATTCAAAAGTTCGCCAACTTAGAATGTCGAGCAGTTTTCGCGGAAAACTTTAAAGTATTTTGGCCTTTGCGCGTTTCATCGACCGTTTGAACGAGATTTAATTATGTAAATGTATTGTGCTTTACAATTTCTGTTCTGACTATTTACATGAGTTGGTGTCGTTTCGTATGCTTTGTCTTTGTATGGCATATCTTTATGGTAAGGATCAACCAAGTTTAGAATATCTTTTAATTACGTTCTGCCTTAGCTATATTTTTGGGAAATGGGTGTAACATACGATCTTATAGTCCCCATGTTTACCTGCCGCCTAAATATATATCTGTTATATTGTAAAACTGAGATGGCGTTGAAGTTCTATTTGTATTTGTTCCCCCTGAAGGGTTATTTTTGGGTTTTTGGACCTATTTATTGGATTAGTATAGCAAATGCAACTGAACAGTAGGATAAAATTCTGTATGTTTATTAAATATTTAATGCGTTGAATCCACTTAACCATATAATTATAAGTAATTAGCAATGTTATTTGAACTCAACCTTGGAGTAACCACTGCATGACCTAATTTCAGTCCGCCGTTATGCAGGAAAGCTTGTAAAAGTGGCATAGATGGAAACTATTATTTTTTTTACAAATATACCTAACATTTAAATATACATAGTAACTTATAAACTATTTAGTTTATATTAATTAAATTAAATATAAATTATCTCAATAATAAAATATCCGAAAAAGATAAGTGCAATAAAAATAAAAAAATAAGTATCATAGTTTTAAATAGTATAGGTATATAATTTTAATTGGTCTCAAATAATGACTATGATGTACGTACGGGGTAAATGTTAAGTCTTGTTACACTTTCATAGTACGTTTACACTAAGCTCAATTTTCGTTGATGATCGCTCGTACAAACGTATTAAATAAGTACTGCCCCTGAGGGTAACATTCCAAAGAAATATAGACCAACTTTGACGTTTTGACAAGCATTATCGCCAGATGTAAGCGTGAACTTTATGATACGAAACAGTTAAGGGCAAGGTTGCGGTATGATTGTTATACGGTAACTATGAAAATATATATTTTAAATGGATAAATGTGAAAATAAACTAGAACAATAAAGGTCGATGTTTCTGAAAGAAAAAATTGAAAATTCTGATTTCGAAATATTTTTGAGATGAATTCTATTTGAGGTATTTATAGAATGTTTTACGTCAATGTAATCAAGTTATAGTTTTCCTTCAAAACTTGCAGTGCATTGGTTATTTATTATTTGTTACTTTTAACGACTATGCTATCAATTTTTCTCTTTGTATATTATAGTAATAGTTACGTAAAAAATATGAAAGAAAAAATTGGTGATATGTATATTTTATAGTGACTTTTAAAAAAAATGTTGCTCTTTAGTCATTATTTTTTGCTCAAATTTTTTGCTGGAGATAAAATCTTGATACAGTAGCAGTTAAAATCAGTCAAGAAACACGAATGATAAATTATGAATGTCGAAATTCACGCGATGAATAGATGACAGGCTGTTTTTAGTCAACAAAAAAGTATCTATAAACTTCATAGTGCGCGTTACGGCAACCGCCTTACCTTATAATCTTATATCGCAGTTAATTATAACTCTCGATCGGAAGTTACCGTTTATTCGTTTGAGGAGTAAATGTAGATATCGGCCGGGTGATAATTGGTACGTGTCGAAAACGACTCAGCGCCATAGTTAGCACCTCGCACTCGTTGTTTACCCGTGATTCGCTTATCCTGTTACAGTTGTTTTGTTTCACAGAGCGAACCCGATAAATCTTTATGACTGAGATGATAAAGGTAAAAATTGATTAAACCACGAGTTCTCGCGAACCACTTATCCAGTTTGTGATGTGATTTCACGAAGGCGCGTCGTGTGATTTTTATCAGCGAAGCAAGAAGGTTGAAGATTGGTACGTATCCGCGTCCTTGTGATTCGTTTGTTCTGTTTGCAATAACGCCGCCTGTTGACGAACAAACACGAATTAAGTGTATTTTAGTAAGACAGCTGTGCGATGGATCTTTGTTTTTCGACAAAAATAAAAGAAAACGTTGTAATCAACTCTGTGTGCTCCGATATGGTGAAATTTTTAACGCCTCCCACGATTACTTTTTGTATCGATGGGCAAATGAGCTCTAAAAACATATGTATGTATAAGAATTAATTCATTAAGAGACATTGCTTTTAAAAATGGGTCATTTTATGTACAAGTACTACGTATTGGATGTTTAGAAATTATACTGGTTAGTTGAAATACTGGTTAGTTGAAATATGAGATAAATAAGTCCGGAAAGTAGTCAGGAAAACTATGTAGTAAATCCATTCTGGATTTTCAGTAAACCACACGAAACTATTGAGAATATCACACAGAACGACATCAACATACACCTATAGCGCATTATAAAACCTACGGCGCTTACGCTATGTTATTTTCGATGTTGTTATCTTTAGTTGATAATAATTAGTAAAATTAAACAAATAAAAAATATATAATGATAAGTAATATTGAACAAAAAAAAATGGAAAAAATTAACGTAATAAGTCAATTTGACCAATATTATGATACCCATATTGAGATTTATACGGGGTCACGCTGTTGTTGATTAAAGTATTTTAAAATAGCAATTTACTCCTCGTATGCACGTACACATGTGTACAATTTTTTAATACAAAAAGGAATGTTCCAGATTGGTCATCAGATTTCTCATTGGCGACTCACGGTATAACACCGTGCACCGGCCGCTCGGTCGTGATTTATCTGCGCGCATCTCCGACCTGCGAACAGCTCGTTTATTGCCCGCTCGTTATTTATAATTTATTTTTAACGGTCACCGATTTGTTGCCTCACTATATTATGCTGTGTCTACGTTGCTTTGGATCTCTCAAGGCGATGCCTCGTTATTGCCGAATTAGATGGTAGAATTTGCGGTTGGCAATTGTTATTGGTGTTCGCGATGTTTACTCTGTTCGAAAATGGATAAAAAAATGTTGCGTGTTGTTATAAAAAGTTCTGAAATTGATGTCTAGGAATAAATTGAAAATGGAAGCACAAAATTGTTACATAACTTACATTATAAGAAATAACTTTAAAAATGAAATCATACTGATACTGATAAAAAAGTTCTCAAATTTAAGAACTTTTTTCAAGTAGCCCATCCTAAAGTGGATAGTTGCCTTACTGTATATGCTATGCTTATGCTATAGTTTTTGAACGTGGTTTGAGGTTAAGCTCTGGAGGAACCAATGCCTCACCTATTTCTGCCTAATAACAGCAGTGTTAAGGGCTGATTTGTTCTGGATTGAAGGGTGTGGTAAAGCAGACATACTTAACCGTAGTATTTAGCTCTTATTACCTACGTCCCGCATACAATCAGAATTCACTGTACCACCGGAAGAATAAGATAAGAAAAAAGAATATTGCTACCGTTATAAATATATTACCAAAAAAATCCTGTTGCTAAACAACCATTGTCCTAAATTCTGTTCTGCTCTTAAATAACAATATCATTATAACAATCCCAAAGGAATCCGCTGGCCGAACGATTAACGCTTGTGTTAATTAATAGAACGGGATCAACGAGGTCGTTATATAAATTGATGAGCGTTTGTCATCATATCATTGTTTTAACTGTTATGCAGTATAGTTATCCCTTGTGTAGACATAGATTATCACTATAATATTGCTTACATACATGCTTAGCTTAATTATTAGATTTGTAGATTTTGATTTTGTACATTTTTATAATATAGAAGTGGCAAGCGACCATGTAGTCCACCGGATGGCAAACGACCAGTGACGTCCGATCTGTGGCAGATCCCAGATAAGATTGAAATTGGTCACAGACACATTGTTGTCCCCTGAAGTCTAAGTAGGAACGCCTCCAGTAAGTATATCTTCCTAAGAATACCCTTCATACCAAAAC
Source organism: Spathilepia clonius (assembly GCA_018250295.1). Taxonomy (NCBI): domain Eukaryota; kingdom Metazoa; phylum Arthropoda; class Insecta; order Lepidoptera; family Hesperiidae; genus Spathilepia; species Spathilepia clonius. Next base: position 4,194 of record DWRA01002520.1, read on the forward strand.
AATGATGCGCTGTTATGTTAGGAGTATTTGTAAATCGTGTAAAAATCGAAATAATGTAGCTTATAATGTCAACAATTGTCTTAGTGCGTAGCTGTCCGTCCGTGTAAAATATACCGTCATAATCCGCCCGCCCAACATTTTCTCATTTTGAATCGATTATAGTTAATGCTGTAACGATTATTTAACATTTTAGATTTGATTGTATACATTATTATGTATTTTATACAAAACTATGTGTATAAACTGTCACAAAAGGATAAATAAATATGTATTTATAATATATTGTAAATATAATCAAGTAACATAACCACAACGACATTAACATTGCCAGTCTAAGCGACGGGAAGATAAAACGCTCGCTATAGTGGTTTACTATTGAGTTATACTTGTGTCACCGTTTAGTAGACATTATGGCTCTATGTAGCCCGCCCTAGCAGGCGATATGACTTAATCGATACTTGAACAAGGAACCGTTGCATTATTATTTCGCCCACGTGGTCGTCATCGTCCCGACTGATAGGGCAATAAGTTTCGTACATTTGACACTAATAGCCACTTTGCTCAAATACATTACTCTATGCATTTGTAAAGACAAACATCCTGATTGACTGCACGACGGTAATGCCCAGCTCTTATAAGTCGTAAATGAAATATTGGTTATAAGACGCTTCGATGATAAGACGGTGGATTATAGACGATAATCCGAAGTAAACGTTGCAAAGCTTTAGCATTTCACAGAAAAATAGTAAAATATAAGACGATAAAAATAATTGCAGTTGGTGGAGAAACGGTGAAGTACAATGATTAAAAACTTTAGATATTGAGAACTAAGATTAGATTTGTTTCAACTGGATTTCTATACTTTCTGATAAAATCCTGGTTTCGATAATATGAAAAGACAACATACACTATATACTGTTTTAATCAGCATGTTTTTATATTTTCTGTATATAGGCAATGGCCGAAAAAATAACTTGATCTGATCAGATCAATATAAGTTGATCAGATCTAAAGCTTAGTTAAACACATCTCATTATGTTCGTCATGCCTACACACCATGACATTGTATCTAATAACGTGTAATACACGATCAGGTGTATAGAAAGTGAGTAATTTATAAGAAAATGACGGTTTTAATTGAGTGTAGGCCCTCATATTACCGTGCATTTGAATATACCTCATTACAAAGTGGCGAAGTCAGATATTTTTCAATTTTACGAAACATAATGCCCTCAGGTTGTCGACCATAATAAACGGGAATCGTCACATCGAGGCGAATATTAAAGCGGTTCACAGCTGGAATGGTGAGACGGTTATTATTTATTATTTACGTTTCTGCGGACATTGAAATGATTATCTAGCAATCAGCCCCGGGCCGCGGATAGTTAATAAGGCTACTTAACCGTCTTTCCTCCGTGGCGTTGTTCGCGTGCGTTTAATATGTATCTGCAATTTCCATAACCCCCGCGAATACTAGTTGACACGTTGGGTTCGTAGCACACGCACTACTTTTTGCTAATAATTTGCGTGTGTCATCGCCCTAAGAGCGATGTCATAACATGCAATAATTTATTGGAGTATTTTTTATTTTATAAGTCAATAGGAATGTGTAAAATATGATGCGACGTGGTTACTAAAGGCCAACGATAAAATTGTGAAAATGCTCGTACTAAATCGTACGATAATTCTCCTCTGGATGTAAGTGATGAACGACTTGTTGCTACTGTTCAATATCTGGCTTCAATTAACTTCGTTCTTCTTCGTACGTATCGTAAAAACTATGTACAACAAAGTAGCGTAAGGCATAACAAGATATTGTAGGTTGTATTCTTGTCCACTTTATGTCTATGTAGGTTCTTAACTATGTAGCAACTCGAAGGTAGTTTTAGAGATGACACCTATAGGTACGTATATTTCTGGGATACCTGCTTGATTTGAAGATTTTTTGCAGTTTTGTTTTAGATTTTATCTATAAGAAAGGGCGCTCGTAATGTCATATGAACGGCTCGCTCTTTTGCAATTTTTATTTCAAACAAATTGAAAGAACCTAAGTTTATAGTTTTACTTATGATTTGATTTTATTTTATATTATAATGTCACTTGTGTGCCATTGCCGTATCGTAAGATCATGTAATGGCTCGGCCAGTCGGAATAGTCTACGTTTCCGCCACACGTTTGATACTAGAGTTTTCGCATTGCATATTAGTTAATGATCGTGTGGAGCGTGCAAATTTGCATAGTTGTCGCTAGATAGGAAGTAAATTTTAATTTTAATTTTATTAAGAAAAATATAAAGCTAAATAAAGACATAAATTAAGGTGATGTAAACTTTTTGTTTTGATTGTGTTATTGGTTGAATCTGGTTTTTTAAAAAGTAACTAACATCTTACATATTATAATACCATAAGTATATGTACAACAATTCGTTGAAAAGGATAATTTCATTATTGTTATTGTTGATTGATTGCAATTTTTATGACCTAGCCATTACGTTTGTTTTAAATTGCATTACTTTGTATTTATTTTCAAATACAGTCGTTTTATCTTGCTGAAAATCCATTAAATTTAGAAGTATTGAGTTAGAATATATAGTATTGTATGGGAAAATACAAAGCTATCCAAAAAATCCCGCGAAATCATTGCACCCGCTTATCAACACGACGACAAGTTCCGATCCAATTTTACACATCACTACCGGCTTCGGCTTTGAACAGCTACAATTGTGCGCGAACCGTTTGCGTTGCGTTAAATCGAAGCGTTCGAATTCGGAGCCCATTTCTCAGTAATCCCCGACAATCTGTTAACACAGCCGATACGTTGATAATGAATGCGAACAAACATTTATGTATGCGTCGCTCTCGACGGAGCCGATCCTAGGGCACACGAGTCGCCCGGCCGCGAGCGATGTCAATGAATGATATAGTTTGGCTACATGATTTGACCGTCGATACACGCGGCAGATTTACAATGCGACCAGTAATTTATAGCGATGTTCGATCTAGATGTAATTTAATGTTGTTGGCGAACATAAATCAAGCTCATCCACCGCTCGCGTTGATATCCGCTGCTCTGGGAGACTTGTAAACTCGATAATGCCGTTGGACTTTATCGTGTCGAATGTATTTCGCCTAGAATTTTAATTGGGGCGGTCGGTTAACGTTTAATGTTTGTTCACCAGGAAAACAGGATTCAGATATCCGACGACGTCTTTATTATCGGAATAAGTAGCTACCCGCAGCTTCACTTAGCTCCGCCGATAGCATTACACGATAAATTTACGAATGTTTTAATTACTGCGTTATCCACAGTGTGACGGGTCGCTACTGTAGATTACCATGAACTTATAGGTTGGTATAAAAACAGATAATTGCGTGAGTAGTGCATTATGGGGCTGTAACCTATCATTGTCCTCACAGACGACAAAAACTAAATTTATATCCAATCATGGTGTCGTTGCAAACACATTTAAATTCTATAAGTGGTCGTGGTGACACCACGAAAAACACTTTTTTTCCGTTAACTTGATTATAATAATTATTCCTATGCAAATATTCAGACCTTAATATGTGCTAGACAATAAAGGGACGGCGTGTCGGACTAAGGATAGCCGATGGGTAAGTTTTTGCTACCTCATACCTCCGTGACCATAACTAGAAGAATGTAGGTATCCCATATCGGTTTTAACTCGACCGGTACCAATCGGCAGCTTCTACTCCCGTATTGGAATAATTAGCGATAACGCTTGATCGGGTGGCTTTCGCATATTAAGTGCGACCTTGGACAGTCAACCATATGGACATGTACTTGAAGTGAGCTTGGTTTATTGTTTTATGGATTTTAAACAGAACAGTATCATGATGCAGCTTTTTCATTATGTAAAGCATTAAAAGAAAATATTTATTGTAAAAAGTCATTCTAAAACTTTAAAGGTGGAAGATTATTTTGTAACTACATAATAATTTATGGCACCAACACTGTCCCATACTTGTCATTGTCCATTGACATTATTACGTGAAAATAGGTCCACCCGTTTCTATGGTAAGCAGGAACAAACTGGCAGACAGACAGGCACAATTTTAATAATTGTTTTTTTTTGTTACAGGTACCGAATCTACTACCGTATGCAGTTAGTAAAAAACAGTTATTTTGGCGTTTCAAACACTTTGATATTATTTATCTATGTAATAATTACAAGGAATGGGTATGAAAATTTGTATATCTAACGTATAACAGGCTCATGCATTTGATTATGCACTGATATCGCTTCCGGTTAACAGATTTTGTGTTCAGATATTAGATTTTGCATTGCATGGGCTTGTTACAGACGGTATACCCAACTATAATGCTATCAGGCGCTGAATAGAGCCGGCGAAATGTCGTTAGCCCACCACAGTCGGTGTCATCCTATAAACGGCCAGAGTATCTAAACAACGTTTTGAAGGTTTAATTAACTTTAACCATAAGGATACGTAAATAGTGGAAATTACGTTATCAAATTGTGTTTTAGAGAACACGTTAAGCCGCCTGCACTAGTTGTTTTATGAGAAATCCCCAACAAGTAATTTCAATTAAATTTTGTCGATGATGAGATAGTTTTAGACGGTTATTATCGCGGAATTAATATACTTAATAATAACGGGAACTCACTATAGCGTGATTTGATTTCTTTATTACCGATATTTCGATCTCCGTTGCATGGATCGTGATCACGGCGAATCAAAACACTATTGTGAGTACCCGTTACACAACAATATGTCTCCTATCTAGTCAACAATAACACAATTCAGTTACTAACAAATATTAAAACAAAATGGGTGTCAAAACGTCATCCGTGGATAGCTCTTCATTATTTGCATAACGCAGATTCTTTATATTTTGTAGCATTGAATACAACAATTTGTATTCATCATTCAGTTTTTTATTCGTTCTGAACTATATTCGTGTAGAAAAGCAAACCTTTTTGCAGGTTCGTAACAAACGTCTGTTCGTAGACGTCGCAGCTTGAAACGACCTTTATTTGTAGAATACACAAAAACTAGATAAGCCATTTATACTTACCTAAATGGCGAATGACTTTAACCGATGTTATTAATAAAACGGGAATAGCAAAAAGTACCGGTCGCTCGTAAGGCCATAACGACTCCTCGTTACATGCTTTGTTCCTTATATGGACGGTAACTTAATAATTAGTTTGCACTACATCAATTTCCTTCAGGCAATAACTGTATAGAAAGCGATGACTATCGGTTTCTAAACTTACCTCACGTGTGTTATTGTAATCGTTTATACGGACAATTTGAATCATATCTTGACACCGTTATTTTAAAGTATACTTTACATGAGGTGTAGCGATAATTAAAGTTAATGTGTGTTAAGGGTTAAGTATTATTGTTACTACCAATTAAATACTTTGTACTCATAGCCACGTACTAGGATTTTTCCTGTGTTGTGGATGCCATGCCACGCACAATGACAATGATACAACGACAAACACCCAACACTGATATTTGTCTAGTAGAGGGTCGAACTCAACCAAACCCAGTGCATGTCAAACCAGCATGGTGACCGCCTCATCACGCGGGTCGTCTATCAGCCTTTCAAATTCCACGGCTGGACATACGATTTCCTTTATCTGCGCTACTCAGACTGCTCCTCAGTCCTCGAAATCTCGCGGTTTCTTGCCTTCCTCTTCAGATAAATCCACCTGGTCGGGGGACGTCTGGTACTTACTCCTATTAAATACATAACATTGAATGCCAATTAATTTATATAAAAACATTTCAAAATTACTGTGGTATCTCAGATTTTATTCTTATTTTACCTGGAAAAGTTAACCACATCGTAACTTATTGCGCAAAAAGGTTGTCCTGTTGTTGCTTATTATAAAAAATGTCTTAACGTTACGATTACGCATCCGGTAGTAACTCGTGCCCGCCCTGCCGAATCTCTATCGAGATAAACAGGCGAGCCACGTCTGTGGGCTACAGATTAAGAGTTTCTTTCACGTACAAAAAGAATTATTATTGGGCTCGCAGCGCCGAATATTATTTTTCTCGGAAAAAGATAGATCGCTTAAGCGATTTTACGGGAAATTAATTTTGGCAGTGAGCGACAGGGCGCGGCGGTGCTCGCGATGATTTGTTGCGATCCGAGCACGCTCGTTACACTTCCCGATAATGACGCATACCATTTACTCAAAGGTAAAGCTAAGGCTGTAATTCAACTGCCTTATCGTCCGATTCGCGGTAACCATCGCCGCCTGATGTTTTCAACCGAAATTAAATCTGAATGTCGGGCTTAAATGCCCGTAAAAAGCATACTTTGTGCCGCAATAATGCTTAATATTTGCGGTCTTATGATTTCTTCCAGATATTTCGGGCACTCCGTACATAGGATGTAATATTTGCTAAACTTTAAGGTTCTCATGTCTGGGAAAATCAGTGAAGTTAACTCTATGGATTTAATGTATAACTTGTAATTACAGCTGACTTTATTTACAATGCATATATTCTTACAATTAATTTTAGTAACATGTTTAAACATTTTACATTAATCCAAGATTTTAATGTTAAAGCGAGATATAAGTGAACTGGGAATTAAAGAGTGCATATCAAAACTATCCAATTAGTCATCGGGTAATTAATCGAACAGTTCAATTATATAGGACTAGCGCAGCGTGTGCAGGCGCATTCTCGGTCCAGTTGTTACCGCGGTGCACCACGCCACAGCCACAATTAATCCACTGTAATGCGATACGAGCCCCCTGTCGTCGCACACGTAATGCATCGTGATTTACGCGCACCGAACACGCCGTTAATCTTATTACCACTTTCAATAACTTTATTATCCCGGCTCTAGCGGCCATACACCAATATACACCTTACACATACTGCCCACGGACCATCACAAAAATAACCACCAGTAGGAAGCTTCCCACGAAATTTATTTTAGTCGACTTAACGATTGTGCCCGCTGTACCGAAAGCGGAAAGTTAATATGGCCGCTGCTTAAGTTCGATTAAACGGTTATAAAGGCGCACCGAATCCGATACCACTTAGGGCTTCCACTTAAAACGACTCCGTTTCCCTCTATGTTAGGCGAAGACCCTTTCCTATTAAGAGTATATCTGTTTCTAAACTCCGAACTTAGTATTGTAATCATTACGCATTTATGAAACACAATAGAAATTCGTGTCTTGTGAAATCAATTCTTATTCCGATCGCAACTGCCGGAGGCGTTGGTGAATGCGATTGAAATTCGACATGTTATCCGTTAAAGCGCTTCAATAATCGTATGTAAATGACGATTCTGACGGCACGGAGAACAAAAAACTGATTCTGTGAGGGATACGTCCGTGAGATGGTAATTTGCATATATTTTCGTAATAACAACTTCCGTTCGCGCCGGCGGACGTGTCACGAGCCGAGCATGCACCACAGTAGCGCCAGACGCTTCCGTGCACTTTGAATTACTCGCGTCTTGCGTAGAACTTGCACGAGACGGACGAATTACATTTAACTATAACGATATTTTTATTTTCTGAAAAATGTTGTGGATGACTTATTTGTACACTTTTTTGTAAAATAAACCGTTAGTTTTTTTTGTAGGTCTTGTAACGAGACAAACATTCGCTACAGTAGCAGGGAGCTGCGTGGACTTAATTATACGATTACGAGGTTTATACGACAAATGATATGTTTTACATTTTCTATTTTCTTGTTTATAAAATTTAAGCAGCAATTGAGTATAGCGTCTATATAATATAATAGGTGGCGATGAGCCTATGCCGTCTATAGACATTTGTAACCAAACCCAAGTAGGACTAAAGTCCTACATGGATGATGGCGGTCACAGATATTTTGTTGCTTATGAGGTCTGAGTTTCCTCGTATAAGTATCTCACTTTTATGATATCCTACAAAGTAGACTAGCATTTGAAACAGCTTTTTTGAAGTAGGTGTTGCCATTGCGGTAGTCCTTACAGTCGATCTAAGAAGGGTTCTACTGCCTCCAAATTTTTTTAAATGTAATTTGCAGGTAGTCTTCATAATTTGTGTATATTTTAACAATCATTCCTCTAACTATGTCTGCATATATGCTTAGATAGGGTTCTCAAATGCAATGCTGTAGTACGAAGTTCTGTTATCATGCTCGTAGCGGAAGGTTCTGTGCAATTTTAATGTCTTACTCTTGCGCGGACCTCGTCCCAGAGTTCCATTTAACTGAGCGTGTCTTCTATATTCCGTGATAATGGATGTTGCCGGTACGTTTTTATAAAGCGATGTAACAAGCCGCCGTATTAAATGCTTCATCAATAATTCATACGTAAGTATTATTAGTTAGGAGATTTTTTCAAGAACCGAATGGCCAACATTATAAAGTCCCAATATTTTTCATGTTGACTTCTTAACATCGTGAAATATCGACATGGCCGTTAATTATTGCCAGCTTATGCGATTTGCATGATATTAAATCGGTGCGATCTGGGTCAAATTCTTCATATGTTGGTGTTTGATCCGTATCAACGTTTCTATGAGGCGTAAACCGTTTGATTTCCCAAGCTTTTATATAGACGTTTTTATCGCTGTCGAATGGATATCGAATGACCGTCTGACCTCCGTCTATTGGATTTAGGTTCAGCATATTAGTTCTTTTCTAGACAAGACTGTTGAAAGGAAATTGATTGAATGAGACCGTGTTTTATTCAATTCCATTGTACACGTGAAGAATGTAAAATGTTAATGTGATTTGTTATATTAATTTGTGTGGCAAACTTTTCGCGCAAACCAGTTGAATATACAAAAAAATAAAACGTCTTGATATAGAACCTCCAACTTACCTAAACAGAAGTACCTATTTACTTATATCTTTAATATTATTTTCATCTTAGATTCACTCGCGACTAAGTCACTGTGTATTGATAGATCCACTTTACATGTAATATTTTGACAAGGAATCATTATTTCTAGATACGAATTCGTGGTTTTTCAATGTACCATAAAAGTACCAGATATAGACAATCCAACTACACTGATAATTTTTTGAATTGGCATGTTTTTTACTGAAATATCTTCTATAAGTCCGATGTCGTTGGATGGAGCACGCTCGCTTTGAAGACACGAATTTACTGTCACAATCAAACTATTTTAGGGAAATGCAGACTATTAAACTGTGATGTAACAAACAGACTAATCAAAACAAACTCATTCGCATGACGGTTTAGTTAATATTACCTATAAGTTTTAATGCAACGTTGTTTTAGTAATTCGGCGCCACGCTGTCCCCGTCCCCGTGACGACGCGTGACTCCCGTGTACACACATTTGTATTCGGCCGCGGTATCACCCGAGGTCCTTGTCGTTGAATGGAGATTATGCTTTATGACGCAATGAATTATGTAACACTGTTTTTAATTGAGCTCCGAAGACGATGATAAGTGTGTTACACTCTTACGGAGTTCGTGTAACCCGTGTGTAATGTATAGCTTTTTGTTCACGGAAACATGTCACGTGTTGATTGCCACCCATTAATGTTTTACACTTGGGCAAGTTCTCACGCCGCCTGCTCAAAGAGCGTCAGAACTTGAGAAGGTGGTAGAACCCTTTGTAGTTCGACTCCGGCGGCACCACCGCCACACTT
>DWRA01002521.1:0-13823 GCA_018250295.1 Spathilepia clonius
GAAGCTCGAATTCATTCTTTAGTATGTGTACGACTTCTACGGGAAGAGACAGTGAAGCCATACGGGGCCAATGCTACAGCATGTACAGTAAACACAATACATTAAATCAAATAGCAATTTTAAACACTTACATAGCATATGACGCTATTTGAGACGCGGAACCAATCGAGTTTCTAATCATCATTCCATGAGCACCTCTCCATAAACCACTTAGACCATTCTTCCTATAGATTTTTGAGATTGCAAACGTCATTCCGCTATGAGCGTGTTGCGTTCCAACAGCTATCTGCCGCGAGGAGTATGACATCAGCTGTGTCTTCACCAATTGGAATGGACTCCCGAAGAAGGCTCCAGCCATTCCCGCGAGCGATCCAAAGAACATACTATTTATGAATTTAGTGTTCTTCTTTTCATCTCGAAGTAATCCATAGTTGTCTGCTTGTTGGTATATTCCTAACCTGAAATAGGAGTCCTTTTATGTTAGGATTATTAATTAATAGATACATTTAAAATATTTCATAGAATATTATGTTATAAGTATATAAAGCGTTGTTGGCTGTGTGTGTATACTTATGGCTTCCTAATATACATGTTTATTTGTATAGTTTCCGATAATTGCTAATATTTGCTATTGCTAAATAATTTTACTAAATATTATGTTGTTTTTGCAACTTATATGTGACGATATATAATTATTATTTATTAGTGATCAATGTACGTATATACATATGGAATAATTTATTAGTAGGTTATAAAGTTGTTTACAAAAACATAAAAAAGGGCTTACGGCCAGGGTTGTTAACTCGGGGAACATAATCCGGGAAAGAAGCCAAGAAAAACTGGGGAAGAAATAATGGACGCTATTTTCGTACAATAACAAAAAGTTAAAATATCAGTAATAAAGTAAAAAATACCATCAGCATATCGAAAATATTGGCAATGATCGAAAATATCTACAATCCAACCTAGACTATTAATAGCGGTACAACTAATACCTTATAATAATATGAAATTATATTTGGCACTGTTTGATTTTAAACACTATTAGCTAAGCTTATATTAAACAGTAATTCTATATTAACTTTCATGTTCTTTTATCATTCACTTAGGAAATGATAAGTGACACCTCATAGTAAAATTTTGTAACTTAAAAACATTGTCATAGAATTGGAAAGTAGTTAGAAACCTTATACGTAACAATAGCAAACCTAGCAACTTTAATAGAAACAGTGTAACTAATTAAAATGATATTAATGACTCTGAACTAAGTACAGAATTATAATCTGGCATAACATATAACATGCAATGTTAAACATGCACTTATTTTAAGCTACTTTGGGTCTTAAATGAATCTTAAGCATATGAAATAATTATATCATGCAAATAAAAACCTACCTTACCCCGTTTACCACCAACTGGAACCACAAGGCTGGCACCAGACCTTTCTGCAAAGCTACGAGTCCATCATGCTTCACTATAGTGAACATAGCGTGGGGGATGTTCTTGTAGTGCACCGCATGCTGCCCTCTGGCCCGGAGCTCCCCTTGCAACTGCATCCGGGTCTTCACAACATCAAAAGGGTTGCTGAAGAACCCCGCTCCCACACCCGCTAGGCCTCCCACAAGGAAATCCATTGTGCTATGAAGTATATTTATGTTTTTGTATTTGTTTTGTTCACTTTGATGTACACTCAAAAAGTTGGGAATGATATTTATAGAATAATTGTGTATAAGATTTTTTTTATGGTACATTTAACTTAATAATGGTAATATTTGACATATTCCTTTCATCTAGTATTTATATTGGAAGATAATGAAAAAATATATGTTATTTGAAGATTTCATGTACAAAAATTCTGCATATGTTAAATATACAGATTCTTTTTTTATCATGTCAATTGTTACTGCCAACAAAATTAAAATAAAGCTAAACACGGTACTCACTTACTTACTTAATAAGAATTTCCCAGTTAGCCTATTTAGCATGGTGTAAATGACAAAAATATTTAACTCAAAGGAATAAGTACCAAAGGTAAATATTTATAGTGGTCATCAATATATTAACATCTTTATTAGTTGTACTCAACTCTGTACTGTCCCACTGGGCATGAATCTTCTTTCAGAGTGAGGGGGATAAGGCCATAGTCCACCTTGCTGGCCAAGTGCTCTTTGGTGGACTTATATACCTTTGGGACCTTTTTTTTAAGAACTCTCAGGTGTGTAGGTTTCCTCACAATATTTTCCTTGAATATTATCGTAGGTGATTATCAATTTCTAATACACACAACTGAAAAATCACAGATGCATGCCTAGGGATTGAACCTTGAACCCCTCACTGAAAGGTCATGATTTAACTACTGGGCTGTCACTGCTAGCATTCTTTTTGTTAGTAATTTTTGTACTATAACAAGCATACACTTATATACAATTAAAATTATTTTAAGATTAATGCCTAGTCTTCATTAACAAGTTGTCAACTTGCAGACTGTTTATTATTAATAATGTTATCTTGTTAGAAATCAAAATATTAAAATTACTTACTTTCTGTGGCCAAATTTGGTGATTAGGTAGTTGGATAGTGTTAATATTGCACACACATTTTTCTAATAAAATAAATTTTGGAAAAAGCAGATATGATTTGGTAAAGCACCAGTTTTATAGAAATTAAACAACAAGATATTCAGACTACTTAATTAATACACAATTCATTTTCTTAAATGAATAAAAGTTCTTTATTTTTGTTTGCAAACTAAATTAAACAACATTTTCTCTTAATCGATTGACATAATTTAATAATGTTCATCCAGTAATATGGCTCACATTTCCGAACTTGTCACTTATAAAATCTAAATCCTATTTTTAAAAACCTTAGCTATTTTTCCCCGCATAAATAAATACACTTACATCATCATTATTTACACAGAACAACATCGACTAATACCCAATTTTAAATATATAACCGCAATAAGGTGTAATTGTAATGTACATTGCACAGAGAATTTACTAACCTCTTGAAAACTACACATGATCTTGACTTATTATCGGTAATGTCGTAATAGGCCTATATTTTGTATCACTTCACGATTATAAATAGCGTAGCACTAATAATGACGTTAATAAACACGGAACACAACAATGCTAAAAACGATCTCTCTAGATAAACATGTTATCATTCCATAAATGTTATCATTTACCTCTATATAGATGTCACACCACAAGTCTAGGTTCGGCCCTCCAAATTTCAAGGTATGTCGTCTGCATGGTGTGCCGCGTGCAACTCTTGCTATATATTCAAGAAAATTTATTTTAACTAGGTATTTGTTTCGTAACAATTTTCCTATAAGTTTCGTCATGGAAAAGTCAAACTGACAACTACTTGACAACAATCAGCTGACTGTATATTGACAGTTAATTTCGTTCAGAAATTCCAATATCACTACAATATTTTAATCAGTATGTGTAGTCGTCTTTCTAAATTAAGTAAGTACATATCTCAGTATCAAATATGCAAACGCTGTATCTTATTATAATGACCACTATATAAACAGTGTAAAAGATTAATTTTTAATACCTGTAAATCCTATAATAGGGAATTGTATGACTTGAACACGAACGAATCGAACTCTTTATTCTTATTTTTGATTTATTATAGACATTAAACTTCGGCTAAGATGGTAATTATTATGATTATGCTTTCATTATTATTATATTCTAACCTTGGCCGAAAGAGTCCTTCTTACAAGTTTCTAACGCAATGACGTCACGAGTCAAACTAAAAAGCGGGAAGAAATTCGGTGGGAAAATTTTAAATGATCAATTACAAGTTTTAGGGTCCTATCATTTTAGGATACAATTTAAAGTATGATATCTTGTAATAATCAATTTTATAGTACCATATATTTTTTCTTTTACAAGTAGTACCAGCTGGTTGTCCCGTAGTAGTAAAATTATAAATACCAAAAAAAATCTAATGGCATCTGACACGATACACTTCAAAATTAAATGTAATCTTTAACCAGTAGAAAAATAGGAAAAAAATTGTGCGAGTGTTGACTTAAAATAATTTTCATTAATAGTATAAAGTTGAAAAAAATTGTAAAATGGCAGTTTCTAACGCAATGTTTCTCTTCGAAGTTGTGGTAGAGAGTGTTAAAAGTATGGCCGAAAGCCGACAACTAATCATAAGAAGTGATTTTGCTGACATTTTCTCGCTCGAGCTAAAAGATCCAAAGCAAATGCACATAGTGATGCCAGAACCTCCACCTTTGCCACCAGAAACACCTGGTAAAAAAGGAAAGAAAGCAAAGCCAAAGCCAAAAGGAAAAGGAAAAAAGGGAAAAGTCGAAGAACCTCCTCCAGAACCCGTGATACAGTCCGGGCAGTCAGTTTTATTCACGAGTAGTGCTGAATTTCTGATACAAAGTATGAAGAAGTTTCCTTTAGAATTATCCTTATGGAGTAAAGAAGATAATCTCACTTGTATAGGCAGTACTTCAGTTCCTTGGGACCCAATATTTTTACAGTATTTACAGAAAATTTGTAACTGTGAAGAGCCGCCGTCGGTGACATTAAAAGAAGAATACAATATTTTTGAAGAAGGTGTCGCTAAAATAATGGCAAAGTTGGGTATTCAAGTAAAATTGTCTTACCTGACGGATAAAGTTACGACAGCTTTTCGCACTCTTTCTGAAGATCCAACAGTAAAAAAAGTTTTGTACACTGGAATTAACTCTAAAACAACTTCATATATTTGTACTTTAAAAACTACTGATGAAGATTTTGAAGAAAATTGTAATAAAATAGAGAATAACTTTGTAAAAGACAAACCAAAACCAAATAAAATAGCATATGCTGATTTTAAGAACGCTCCAGGGGCTAATCTTACATTTTTCAATGAAGGAGACTATTGTTGTATGAGCCATGCTGATAAACCTCCCGAATCAATATATAAGGCACCTGAAACTTGTCCTGATGTTGACTTTATCATCGACTATGTCAGGAAGATTATAGTTTCTTGCAATGACAATATGAGGATGTTAACTCCACAGCCAACAATAAGACCAAGAGTAAAAGCAACAGACATTGATAAATTATGTTACTGTAAAGAAACGAGTTGGCCCGGTGGTAAATTTGCAGAAAGATTTAAAAGTCTAGCTCAAGCAGAACCATGTCCGATATGTATAAATGCTGGTAAAAAACCGGAAGGATCTCGAGCAGCTACATTTGATATAGCTAATATAAGAGGTCCTTGCGGTAGACCTGACTGCAGAATAGCAAGAGATTTAAGAGCTTATATAGAAAATCTTGTCGAAGAAGATAATAATGAAGTCGATATTAATGATATTATTGGGCCATGTGGAAGCAAAAAATGTACCCTTGCTGAAAAAATTCAAGAATTCTTGCGACATGAAGGGATATTTAGTCAGGGTAGCAATTTGGAAGGTCTCTCAACACAATGTGCTTGCGTAAAGAAAATGCAAGACGCGCTTAAAAAAAAAGAATCTTGCGATTCTTCTTGTCCTCATGAATGTGAAGAGGGTGACAGTGAAACAAGTAATTGTGAAGGTAAAGGCTGCCCGTTTGCTAAAAAAGGAGAAGAGACACATGTATACAATGTTTATTACTTCACAGTGGAACACGATGTTGACAAACAAAAATCTGGATCTAGTTCACCAGCTAACACCGACAAATCAGCAGATACAGATAAATTTAAATACTGTTCTACAGAATGTCCCAGTATGAGAACTTCAGAAAAAACTTCTTGTTCTAAAACTGTTTGTTCTTCTTCGACTGCTAAAAAGGAAACTGGAGAAGATTCTGAGTTTTCTAAATGCCAAGATCCGGTTTGTCCGAGTAAGACAATGGTCCCTCCTAGCCCGGCAGATAGTGATATAATAATGGACTTTGATGAAATCCATAATCCTTGTTGTGTAAAGTCCTGTGACGTAGCAGAAAAAGTAAAAGATTTTATTGTTGATGGAGTTATGAGTAAGAAAAAAAAGACTGTTGAACAAGACGATCCATGTTATTGCGATTGTGTTTGTAGTTTTAAATTTTCAAAGAAAACAACATATTGTGCAGTATGTGGCGGGTACGAATGTTTGGGAGATGATGCAATGCAGATGCCGGAATATGCTAAACCTCATCCATGTCCGGTTTACCATAAATTATATGATAAAAAATATATTCAAGTTCAAAGCCCATGGCCTGAAGAGACTGACTCAAAGAAACAACCTGATACAATAAGTATGAAGAGTTCGAGGAATACAGGCTCGAAGCTAGGTGCTAGTGACAAAAGATTAACAGCTACGCGGTCTGCGAAAAGCCTGTCGGAAAAAAAGGATAAAAGTGCAGAAAAGGTGAAAAAGGCAAAACAAGAAAAGAAGAAGGTTGGGAAATTTACAGCTAACGTCGAAGATCAACGTGTGTATTTTTCTTTTTTTTAGCGTTACGTTAGATAAAACAATCTATTATTTATTTTTCGATATTATACGATTATGGTAGAGTCAATAATGTAGTATGATTATTTATGCGTTTCTTGTTTCAGCTCCACCAGATGTAGAAAAGCGCATAGAAATAAAATATCCATACCCGCCTGTTCCTAAGCATATGGGTTGGAATTGGACCGCCGAAGACATACCTGGAATGAAGGTAGATTTATGATGGTGGTGATGTATTCGTTTTAGTCACACACTGTTTATTAATTTCTTCCCTTCTATAAATATGAAACTGTTCGTAGTAGTTGCAGATTTTTATCATTGATATATCTTATTAATTTCAGCCACGACCTAAATGGAAACCTGGAGCAGCAAATAAAATCTTGGTAAGGAGATACAGAGCTGTAAGGGAAGGAGTAGATATAATAGCAAAGAAAAAACGAGCCATGATGCAGCGCAAGAAGAAAATAGAAATGAAGCCTACATTAGTAGTTAAAAAACATGACGGTGAATATACTGTGCACATGGAAGTGTTCAAGAAATATTCAAAAGAAAGACTTTTATTCCAATATCCTTATGATGAAAAACCACCTTTAGTTTATACAATCGGCAAAACGGAAGAAGAAAAAATAAAAATTAGAAAGCAACGTGAAAGAAAAGAGCGGAGAGAAACACGAAGAAAAAGTCGCTTATTGCAATCAACTTTTAGAGACAGATGTCAGGAGATTTGTTTAAAAGCATACAATCAAGCCATTGGTGTCCTCCCGTTACCAAATCCAAATAATCCGGATTGTCCATGTCACACTGAAGCAGTAAACAATATAAGCCCGCCAATAGATTCCTGTTCGTGTTCCGATGAGGGTAGTATATCAAGTAGTGATACTGACGGAGATGAATGGACTATAGAGTTTACACCACCTGCTGCTCGCTGGGATGTAAAGGCAAAACATCCCCCTGTGCTAGCAGAAAATGAAAGCCAATATAATTATTTAGATTATAAAGTGAAATTACTTGACAAACATGGTAATCCTGTGATTAGATTCTTTAAAGGCCCTGATGGGAAAACGGAATGTAGCGACTTAGGAGGTTTTTGGGGCCCCGGTCACGTTTGGCTTGAGATCAATAAAGATGGATACGTAGCCCCCGATAATCGTTGGGTACCAATGAACTTTTTGGGCCCAGACGGTATGTTTTATTCGGCTGAGGAAGGTTTTTTTACTGATAGCAGTGGGCAAAATTTGAAAATCGGTATCGATGGCTATGTTGATAAGGATGGGAAATGGGCTTGGTATTCAAAAAGAAGAATGCGAAGTCCAAAATCTACAGCTACTGGAACGACTGTTATTTCTAAGAGAAGCCCTAAAACTGAACCCCAAGGAAAAGATAAGGGTCAAGCCAAAAAGGGGGGTCAGGCTTCACCGACAAAAGGGGATAAAAAAGGAGGTCCCGCTCCTAGTCCAACTAAAAGCGGAAGTGATAAAAATCAGAAAATGAAAAAAGCTGTTTCTTATTCAAATCCAAAAAACAAAAACCCTGTAGTGATGAGTGTATCTCCTTACTATGAAAGAAGTATATCGCCAGTTTATTATAGAGATCGTAATAAGTATCAGATTGACTCTAGAAAACTAGCGAAGTATAGAGAAATAATGCAGGGATTACAAATATACGATGACATAGGCGAAATAAAACCGACTACCAAGACAAACAGAGCCTCAAATACTCCTATCAAAAAAATATCACCATCCACGATACGTGATAGTTTTTATAAAAACACACAGGTAAATACTAATTCTTATTCACCATCTGGGTCACCAATGATTATAAGATAATTTTGATTATATGAGGCAATGTGTGTTATTTATTTTTTATTAATTTATTATTTTCTTTTTATGTCAAAGCTTACGTTTCGTAATACTGTATTTAACACTAGAAAATAATATACAACAACGATATGGTACATTACTTAAATAAAAAATGTATAATACGAAGAATTGTGTACTTTTTGTTTGGTCATTTTATTTATTATTTATTTAATGCTCATTACTTCCAATTACTTTATTTACTATTATATTGTAGAAAACTAGGAATCCCGAAGTATACACTTTACTACTTTTTGTAGGACATTATGTGAGTGTGCCTTAAGGATCAATAAATAATGGGTTAAATTAAAATTTTCCGTACAAATATAATATCCATTTGACTATGGTAGGATATGTTTTATATGTAAACTTACTTTTCTATATTTCATTATTGTATTTTAATGCAAAGTGCAAAGATTCAAGATATTCTTAAGTGTTAATAAAATACATAAAACCTTTTTATTTTACTTTAAAAATATTTGCTATATTTTAAGAAAATAAAAAATATAATGACAAAATTCACATTGACGTCAACAAATTATTTGGCAAAATTGTAAATTACAAGTATTATTCAATATTTAAGTTGTAAATGTAAATATGTTTCTTTCTGTAGCTCTGTATAAACATTAATACAAATATGGCTCTTTCGGATTCAATGTTTTTATTTGAGATAGTCGTAGAAGAATTCAATAGTTACATGCATTGTAAAGAATTTAGTATCAAAAGTAAATTCGTAGATGTTTTTACACTAAATTTGAGAGAACCTGACGATATAAGTGGCCGACGCGAAAGAAAATTGATCAAACCTAATCGAAAATTAAAGGTAAGGAATACAACTACGGCTGTAGATAATAATCCATCGAAAATAAAAATCCAAACCGGTCAATCGGTACTCCTAGCAAACAGCATTGAATGGTTAACTTCACATATGAGCACACATCCTTTAGAACTGTCCTTGTGGAGCAAAAAATACCCAGGAAAAAAATTGGGTGGAACTAGTATACCCTGGAGTAAGTTATACATTGCTTATTTAAATAAACTGAACGATACGCATGACTTACCACCAGTAATAGTTAACGGTAATTATAATATTATAAATGAATCAACATCTAGATGTATTGCTTCTATAACATTGAGTGTAAAGTTAAGTCACCTAAAAGGCACGAATACGGCTAGCGACCATCTCCACGTACGACCAAAAAATGATCCAAATATAATAAACAATGATGCATCAAACAAGTTATCAGGTACACTCCATGACGGAATAACGACTCATCCTTTAATTCATAACAATGTAAGTCCTGTCTATAAAGAAAGGAAAGAAAGCTTTTTTAGAATCGTTAAAAGCGACATTCATGTTAGTAAGAACAGTCCAGTAGTCATTTTAAGATCAAAATCTCTGTCATGCTTATATTCCAATGAAAAGGTAAATCCATTAACTTATATATTTGGATGTCCTAAAGGTATATTTGGAAATCGGGTATATTGTGTAAGTTATTTTACTGTTGAAAATGATGTTTCGGGAAATGCAGATTCCCCTAAGGACACAGTTGAAAAAGTTGAAGAACCTAAAGGACGATATCATTTGAAATTATGTGACAGTGAATGTCCGATGAAACAAGAAGGATCGTGTTCTCAAAGCATTTGTTCATTAGATTTACCGGAAGAAGCTAGTCATCTAATTAATATCTCGAAATGCAAAAAAGTTGAATGTGATAACAAAAAACAAAGAGAACCTCTACCTCCGCCTGATGATCGTATTCTGTTAGATCTAACTAACCTTCATTCAGAATGTTGTAATTATACTGAAAAAATAGAACAGGTAGTAGGAGGGGTCTCCGGAAAGATAAAAATTGGCGATGATCCCTGTTTTTGTACTTGCGAATGTAGATTTGGTTTCACAAAAAAGACAACTTATTGCACTGTTTGTGGTGGATACGAAATTGTTGGTGAAGAATTAGTTCCAACATCGGAAAATCAAAAGCCATTCCCATGTCCAATATTTCATAAACTTGTTGATAAAAATAAGTTAAAGAACTGGAGCACATCAGGCAGTGAGAGCAAAAAGAAAGGCGACGATCAGAGTATTAAGAGTATGAAAGTAAGCTCTGGTCAGAAAGCTGCAGCAACAAGCAAGCGACAGGCGACTACAAAAAGCGTTGAATCCGAAAAAGACTCAAAAAAGGGAACTAAGAAGAAAAAAGATGATAGATTTAAATTCAATTACGGCTACAAAGGTATACGTACGTATTTTATTTAATGTTTATTTTTATTTTTTTTCTTTTATTTATGGAGAGAAGCGATCAAAATTTTCAAGAGAGTAGGGTTCATGTATAATTATTTTAATCATTTACAGCTCCTCAAATTGGACACAGTGAATGTGCTATGCCCTGTTCTGGTACCCTTGGTGCTGTGCCCAAAAATATGGGTTGGCTGTGGACCGCTGAAGATATTCCTGGAATGAAGGTAAAAGTTATGCAATACTTATCGTATCCTAACAAAGTTATAGTATATTTGACCGGTACACATTTTTTTTTTATTTTTTGTCTTTTTTAGTTTCGACCGATGTGGAAACCTGGTGCTGTAAATAAACATGTTCTTAGGCTTCTTAGAATTGCGAAAAATCCTGGCGAGGTAATTGCTAAAAAGAGACGAAAGGATGCCGGTAAAAAGAAACGTCCACTTAAGAGGCCATTGTTAATTGTTCAAAAGAGGGATGGGGAATATACTGTTACTATGGAAACGATGAAGACTTACTCAAGGCCTAGGGCACCCAATCAACATCCCTATGAAGATAAACCTGTAGTAACGTACACAATAGGTAGAACAGATGAGGAAAACCGCGACAGACGGAAGAAGAAGGAACGCGAACAAAGACGACTTGAGAGAGCACAACGCCAATTTATTCAAAGTGCATTCCGAGATGTGTGCCAGGACATATGTCTTAAAACTTATCAACAGGCACTGGGTATACTCCCTGGTGCTGAGGACCCCGAATGCCCTTGCTTTACGCCGCAGTCGGGTAAAGTCAACGTGGATGTTTCTTGCTCTTGCTCTGAAGAAAAAACATCAATTGGTTCAGATACAGACTTAGATGAATGGGTTGTAGAATTTACGCCACCTAACGCCACTTTTGACCCGACATATAAATCCAAAAAGGTACTACGGTCTGATGTTAGCAGTCAATATACGTATTTAGATTACAGAGTTAAACTTGTAGACCGATTTGGTAATCCCGTGCCAAGGTTCTTTAAAGGCCCTGATGGAAGGCAACAGTGCAGTGACTTAGGTGGATTTTGGAGTCCAGACCATAAGTGGTTAGAAATTAATATAGATGGTTATGTAGCTCCAGATGGAAGGTGGGCTCCTAATATATTTATAGGACCTAACGGTGAGCACGTAGATGCTGAGTCGGGAAAATTCCAAGCTGCCAATGGCAAGTGGCTAGTTGTTGGAGTCGACGGATATGTTGACTGCGTTGGCAAATGGAGATCTTATCCCAGGCCAAAAGGCGTAACTCAGCCTAAACGACAAGTTGTCAGTCGAGCAAAGAAAGGAGGCGCCGGGGACAAAAAAGATAAAAAGGGTAAGGTTCCATATAAACCCTCTGAAGCTAGTTGGAGTTGTTTTGGCGATGTTTCTCCGAAACACTTGTCAACAATGGGTATCATTGGGCACGGACAAGATAAAAAATTGCTTTTGTCGGCATTGAAAAACATGTTAGCGCATGGGGAAAACGTGAGAATACCTGAACCATCGACAGTGTATCGTCTTCCAGAATCAAAAAAATCAAAGAGAGCTCGAATGGCTCCAAATCTTGTAAAAAGTTATTTGGAAGACAGGTATAAGTGTCATCATCCAGTGCCTTCAACAAAAGGTATTGTTGCCACGGATGAAGACGGAAATAAAACATATTTTAGATTAAAAGATGCCAAAAACAGAAGACCAAAAGAAAGATTGGCTCATTTAGCTGATCAGGGTATTAGTTTAAGTTCGTTTCATGTACCATGTTTCCACTCGTTTATTAATTCAGAAATAATGAGAAAACAGCAACGAGAGAGGCTCATAGCTCTCGCGGGGAAAAGTGTGGGAACACAAGCCGAATGAATATTGTTGTCATCATATTAGGTCCTGTGTCCAGTAGTTTCTAGTACTTACTTTTGGTGTAAGAATTGTGGTGTATTTATTAAGTTAATTAAATTTGTATTTAATATTGGTACTGTGGTGCCTCGCTAATTAAAAAAAATGTAACGTCACTTAACTGTAAGAACATTAAAATATTTATGGTTTACATTTGCTTTTCATTATCGATTTATTTAATTTTATTTATTTTATTTCAAAATATAAAGTGGAAAAATGAAGAGATGGATATTGGATTTTCTTGAGGAGTAAGTTTTTTATTAATTTTGTTTTTGTTTTTTTTTTCTATAACACATTTATAAGAAGCTATATTTTGGCTACATAGCTATAATACATTGGATTGTTACAGGTAAAGTATGGTTGGAAGCCCGGCGCAATCTCCAAACGTCTTCTAAAAGCACTAAACAAAGCGAAATTGTTACGATCAGTAGTCGAGCGTACAGAAACAAAAAGACACAAAAGACGTGTAGAAGAAAAGCCGGTACTGATCGTTTCAAGAAGAGATGGTGAATATAACATAGAGATGAACGCACCGAATCCTAAAGATGGTGTAGCATACACTCCTCTAATATATCGCATTGAAGCAGCAGATAACAAAGCTAAAATTAGGAAGAAGAGTAGAAAGCAAAGACGTCTTATAAGAGCCGCAGTCAAAGAAACATGGAATGATCCTTACCATCCAGAATACTGTGATAATGTCTGCCTTCCTGCATACAAAAGGGCAAGTGGGATTGATAAAGATCGTGAGACACATGAATATAAAGATGATGAAGTTTTACTCAGTTGTTCTTGTTCTGATGTAGAAGTTAGCTCAAGTTGCAGTTCTTCGGACGTTGATTGGGAGTTACAATTCTCACCACCTTCAGCTTTTCAAAAACATCCTGTTCGAGAGACGAGTTACGTTATATAATACATGCAGGTTTTTCTAATTTTGATTATTTCAGGGCTTTATACAAATTTCTTTTAACCTTAATTTTCTAAGAGTTTATTTACGGAATTGAAATTTTATAAGACGTAGTATCTATACTGTATGTTTGTTTTGAGAGAATGATAATAAATTAATAACATTTTCTTAACTATTTTTATTATTAAATAATATGTTTAGCATGTCCCATATAACAAGTGACAATGTTGTATGTGGTGCTATTCTCAAGTATAAGGGCCCCAAGCCCTTATAGAGTCCATGGACCCCTTCAGTTCTGTAGATTTTGCTGAGACAGTCAAAAACGCCGTTGTACAATCTTTCACCCGCGCCTGGAAAGTATAAATATACAAATATATATACATGATTTTATTAATCAAGAATAACAGTTTAAAGGTGGTAGAACCTTTTGTAGTTCGCCTCCGGTGGCCCCACCGCCACACTTATTTCTGCCTAATAACAGCAG
>DWRA01002522.1:0-13821 GCA_018250295.1 Spathilepia clonius
ATCTCCCTTACCACACCTTTCAAACCAGAACACAGCAGCGCTTAACACTGCTGTTATTAGGCAGAAATAAGTGTGGCAGTGGTGCCGCCGGAGTAAATACAATAATCAAACAAAAGAAAGGACTATTAAAAAAAGGAGACTTTGTTTGCATTTATTTTTATGCAAGTTACATTTTAATTCCGCTGTCTCTCGCCACTGTGAGCCTGCATCATCTTTATGAATTCTTTATGACTCGACTCACGCCACCAATTCTTTCGTAGTAATTATTTCAGGAAATGGAATGGCAGCTACTCGCTCATAAATACATGAGAAGAACAAAATTGTCGCCAGAAAAATTATTTGCACAATGCGAACGTGAGAATAAATATTCATCATAAGTTTAAATACCAGCCCCGTTTCTACTGCAGATCTTCTCAAAATTCTTCATACAATTATGATCCTTCCTATACTTCCCATAGAGTAGGGAATAGCATAAGCTTTGCCAAACATTAAATTCTCGCAACGAATTGTGACTATAGAAACAATTAGCTGAACTGTACTTAAAATAATAGTACTTAATTGGGGAATTTAAATGAGTGTTTTGAACATAACGGGTTTTGTTTCCGCATGGCATTATGAAAATTGTAGACAAGAATTGCTGTGAAAACGGCTGTAAAACATTTTAATCATTACTTAAATACTTAGTATATAGTATCTCGATGCATAAAACATGAAATATTTACGTTACTGCCAATGTAAAACATAATATGTCTACATTATAGCAAGGGTGTATGTCAAAAAACGCATTATGGTTTTTTGATATGGCTTCGCCAAGCAAACCTCATTTTTCCGATACTGAGCGTTTTTCAAATAACCTAAAAATGTATGCAGTGACTATAAAATGAATAAAGCTATAATATTTGGAGTAGATCAAAAGTGATTTAAAAATACGTATTTTAACAAAAATTAAATATCATCTCCTGAAACTGAGAACAATTCTATTCACGTTATACTTTGATGAATCTCACATTTTGTTTTTATTTTTGTTTAATTACAGTCGAATTTCAATCACAGCGACGGCTATCTAGTATACCAAGATCAACAAATGTTACAACAACAACAAATGTTGTAATAGCAGTGATAGCCTAGAGGTTGAATCACGGCCTCTCGGTTGAGGGGTTCCAGGTTCAAATCCCAGGCTAATTTTATTTTGCAACCTCTAATTTTTCGAAGTTATGTGCGTATTACAAATTAATTGTCACTTGTCATAGCAAGTGATAATTAATTTGTAGAAGTGATAATTAATTTGGTGAAGGAAAACATCGTAAGGAAACCTGCACACAGGAGATCATTAAAAAAAAAGTTCCCGAAAAGTGTGTGAAGTCCATCAATTCGCACTTGGCCAGCGCGGTGGACTATGGCCTAATCCCTCTCACTCTGAGAGGAGACTCGTTCCCAGCAGTGGGACAGTAATAGGTTGATGATGATGATGATTAATTTAGTAACACGTCTATGCTCAAGTTAATGTTATTTTGCACCATAATTGAAGTGACACTTAAGTTTCTAAATAATTTTGTTAAACTAACTTTTTACTGGAGGATATAATGTATACTTCGTTAGTATAACTAGTTAACAAATAAATAAAAACAAGAGATAATAATAATAATAATAATAATAAACACATGAAATATGAGATATAAAATGAACCATGATTTAAGGCAAATAAGGAAGATACAATTGTCGTTAAGATCCATACGAAAGCGACAATGTATTGCAACTTGTATCACTGACAGATGGTATTCAATACAGCTCTGAGAACAATTTCAACAAATTGCATACCAAGTGCCTCCACTGTCACGTAACGTCATAATGAATCCCTCCCAATAATTACTGGTAAGTAATATCCTGTATCGGGAACCGGTCTTTCGTATCCTTCATTCATATGAGGTTTGATGCTCTGAGCTCTGAGGGTCTACCCATATTCATCATTGATTACTGACCGATTACGAGTTTGGCGTTTAATTGAAACATCAGTTTTGGATCCATTGAATGAAGTTCCTATCCATCCACACTTGATAAGAACGATAGTCCAACCCTTTCTTATTCTAGACATTACCAAAATCTAGCAGTAGACTCTTATAGCTTGATGGGGACAAAAGTTAGTTACTTTATTTGTATTTAGGGAGAATCTTCAAAAGGTATCTGTGATAGGCTGTGGGAGCGGCATCGTGTTATGTGGGGTTTTTATCCACTATAACACCTCCGGCGACTGTCCTCAGCGCTACGTGGCCGGCGACATTCTCCTAGGAGCGCCTCACTGCGGAACGTACCGCAACTAAAGATTTTGCAAGGAAAAGTATGGGCCAACTCGTTAACGACAATCGAGTCGCTAAACATGAAAAAATCATACTTAGGGCACTGGTGACACAACGTATTCGAGTGTTTACAACATTTATACGATAGCGTCTTAGATAACGTCGTCCTTCCCGGGGTCGCCTGCTGGACAGTTCGAGCTGACACTCTTGCTCTCAATTCAGCACTATAATCTATATCACTATAATCATTCATTTCATACAGTAAATAGTACTGAACGCTTTAGGGTTAAAATAGTAACTGCATCGCTTTATGTTTTCCAATCCGACATTATAAAATACGTTAAACGTTACATTATTGGGAATTTTTATCGTTTATTTTTTCTCCAAAAAATGAGAACTTATACTACTTACATGGCTTGTAATATGTGAAGTCTTCCGTAAAATTTTGTAAAAACATGAACAGATCTATAACGAGACTTAGGCGAATAAATGTAAGGTGTCCCTTACGTTTAATAGCTCGAGATTGAATAGATGGTATCGATCTATCGACAACAGTGATTATACAGATTATTCCAATGCAGTGTTCGGTTGATATTAAAAATCATGCCACATACTACCGAACGGTAATTATTGCGTGAAATTGTATTGGTAATTGCAAGGTAATTTCATTTTGGGGCCGTCATTTTGTATATTTCAGTAACTTTATAACCATACAAATTGTTTTCAATCTAAATTGGTCCACCTTATTTATCTTACTTTCAGTTGTGTGAAGATATTTGTATACAAAAATGGGATACAAAAAACTTGTAGCCTTATAAGTCTGGAGGTATATCAATATACTATTGTTACTGAAGATGAAAACGATGTTACCAACGTCTCAGTAAACATATTAACTTTTATTTACTTACTAATATTATTAATGTAGATGAGGATAAAGAATTTTAAATAGTTAAATATGTTATATCTTCTTCGTGCGTTTGCTGTTTCATAACATGGTTTATAGGCTTTGTAATTCGTAGTTTGTTTTATCCAAAACAGTGACGTTGTTACTTGGCCTCAAGCCATTTATCAGATAATCATCATAATAAAATCGTATCATATTTTTGTGAGATATAGAAGATTACATAAAGAAAACCAATCACTTAATTACTCGTAATATTGTAAAACAATCCCTTTCATATCAGTTTTTATGTTTTATCTTTTATTTTGATTAAATGTATGATTCATAACTTAAATATCCATACTATCTTTGATATGTTTATGTCTTGATAGATAGGCATCTTTATCCCAAATTGTTTTTATCAAGCGTCGCTACGTGTTCTTGTATAAGGAAATTTCCATTAACAATTTCACAAGTGAAACACGTCTCATATTCTTCTCATACATACAAATTATCATTTTATACAAAATATCAAAATTTCGGTGCATTATGGTAATGGCTAATGACGTAATAATGTGCTGACGATTTTCTGTAACCCTTGTCGAATTTAAAATTAAGCTCGTTCCGATCTCAAAAACGTTTATGAAGAACCTAATCGACATTATTTTAATGCATTTTTAAGTAGTTCGAAAATCGTTTGTGGCGAGAATTTTAAAAGTATTTACTTTTTGTCAATACCAGGAAAGTAAAGAATTAAGGAAATAAATATTTTGATTTGCTCATTACCAGTTTTGGAAAATTATAATATTGAAGATCGAAACAAACAGGGTGTTCCATGGATGAAGTTGGGTTGTTCTCCATAGTTCAATTATTTATAAATAGTATACGAATAGCATAAGTATAATCAATAGTAACGACAGTAACATAACTGGCGATAGATGAGATCAAATCGATGGCGCCAGATCTATTCGAATCAGAACGTTTAAAAAAAAGCCGCGACAAAACCCGCAAGCAAAGCAGCAAACTATGATTACATCCATCAATATGAGGATGCTATCAGAATACATGCAAGGGAATATAAACATTATGGAAATGTACAATAAGTGTATATTGGGATGAAATTACGAGGATCCTCTCGATGGGTTGATACCGGCTGCAGGGCGCGTCATTAACGTTCGATACTGGCTACCAGTTATTAATGCGAAGACACCGATTTTCTTGTAAAGAAGGACACTCTAGGATTTCAAAACATCATAATATATACATATATTTACTTATATGAAATAATTACACTGTCATAAACTTAATGTTTGACAGCTAATCGCAAAGTATTAAGTGCACGTCGGCTTCGTAAAAAATAATAAGCTGTACTGCAATTCGAAAATATGTAACATGTATGGCTATAGGGGTTTCTTGCGAACCCCCATGCATGCATGTAACGAACAAGCATGCGGTCCTCCTGATTGTATGTGACCAATCAATCCTAGACAGGATGAGGGTCCTACCTGAAGTCGGCCATATATTTGTTGTTATCCCTGACTACTAAGTTGGAACGCCTCTGTAAAGTATGTCCTACACCTTTCAAACCAGAACACGATAGCGCTCAACAGTGTTGTGATTAGGCAGCATATGTGTGGTAGTTACTCCCCCAGAGTCGAGCTATAAAGTCTTTTACCATCCTCAAACACATACACCTACAAACCATGTAACATACGAGCGACAGTAAACTATTACGGGAATGACAGACTGCGACCGTCAGCAACGGTAGTCGGCTGCCGTTGCCTGCCCGACGCCGGCGGCTGTGGCGGGACGTCACGCGTTGGCCGCTGACGACAGATAGCAACTGCAGCCGACCGACGTCAGCGACTGTCGGTGAGCGTCCGCGACAGTCGCTGACTCGGACTGTCGCTCGAATATTAGCTGCCTAACTCGTACGTATTGCACCAATGCTCATTGAAGTAGCAAGTTGTAGTACGATTCAAACCTTGTCCAGATTTGAGGAGTGACATACCCAGCTGGGAGGTATAAAAACTATTGCAGTCAAGTGTAATATTAGAATCAAAGTACATAGCATTAAAATAACGAGCTGTTACACGCTATTTCATATGCGCAGACATACTTCAGTTTAGACTTTGAGAGAGTAATATAAGTATCCTTTCCCTTTTGTACTATTACTAGTATGAACTGGAGAAGATGATAATTATGGTTTGTATCCTCAAACGATGTAAACAGTGTAGTCATCCCACATCGAACATTATGCATCAGGAGCGAAACAAAAAATGCCCGTGGTTCCTTGATTACCCCACAACTCATCCCGGAGACGATATTGTTAATTTCGTTCGACATCCGTGATTTGTGGCTTTGTACCTTTGCAACCGTGTTGTGCCACTTTCGAGCACTTTATTGCTCTTTTAAGGGTCTTTACTAACTTTTCATTATTCAGTTGGTTGCGTAAAAGTCCATGGGATTCACGCTATATGTAATTCAACCAGTTAGAAATGTTTATAGTAAGAGATAATTATCTGCCATCATATAATTAAATATTTCATGCGAGAAATTTTGATAAAACTAAAAAAAAAAAAACTTTATACAGAATTCTGTATGTGGTAGATTGTAATATCCAAAAGGTAAAGTTTATAAAAAACCTTAAATTGTGCTATAAATAATTAATCTATTTAATATTAAACATGTCACAAAATACGCTGTATTATTATTGCTGTTATTTTACTATTTCATTACTATTCCAAGTATTTACCAAACACTAAACAATTTAATCGTAAGCCACGATTGAGCGTCTTTTTATTTTTCTTGTTAACCGATTTCATGCGGTTAAATGAAGGGATACTCTAAACCGTACAGTCAAAAAATTGTGTCGTACAATGATATAGTGATATTGTATTCGTGTTGTTATTTAACAGCACGAGAAGAATTACGGTCAAGTGTAAGCTTTACAATGTTGTTCCGTGCGTTACCAGGAATCCTGTAACAATATTGTTAAGTTATTTCATTGAATAAATTATTTATAAAATTTCTCGTACAACACTCATGATAGAGTTATTTTGACTTGTGATATGACATAAATGTTTAATCTTAAAAGTAAATTCCAACATACAATTTAAGAAAAAAATGCAATTAAATGTTTAGACCATTATTAAATGTCAAGTTTCAAGTGTCAAAGTTTCAAGTCAGAGAAAATGTTTGGTAAAACATGTTTTGTTACTTGTATTTACACCTGCAATAATAGTAATTGTACATAAGAATATAATATCCATTTAAATCTGCTGTATTTTAGTTTGAAAGATTTATATCAATGGAGACTATCATCTTAAGCCGACGACGAATCGCATGACGGAGCGGTCACCCGGTATGGTAACACACAGAGGGTTCCGGGTTCGATCCCCGGACATGCAGATATTTAAATTATGAGTTCAAATTTCTGTTCTAAGTCTGTGAGTTTGTTGTATCAAATCCTATTCAATCCTAAGAACAGTCCTATAAGTTTTGCTTTGAGGGATCGTGCGATGCCCTTTTCCTACTTTCGTTACAAATGAACTATTTTTTACTAAAAGCGATCTTAAGCGCTGCTATATTTTGGGCTATTATGGTAAAAGACTACTACATGAAACAAAGAGTACAAAGAGTACATACTAATCCGGGGAGATACAACTTAGTCCTCAGAGGTAGCAACCCATCTGAGGCCGACCTCAATGAATACTTTATTCTTATCTGGGATTAATTACAGATGTCCACGACAGTACTGTGGCGACTTCCCGCAACTCATCAAGAGATGGCGCCACTGCATTCTGAATCACGCTATCGAAGTTTTCTCAACATCTTGTACATATACAAGCTCCGAACTGAGACTGTTGGAGTACGGCCGCTCCCCGGGCATGATCACCTAGCCCGGCGGGAGATCTCCCTTTGCCAAAGTACCATGTAGTGAACTGCAAGTTTGCTACTTCCATATTATAAAAATATACACATACGAAGCCCTCAGTCATTGTTTAAGCGTAATAAATTAATTGTAACCAAGAACATCCGAGTAATACATTAGTTCGCATAAACTGTTTCAGTCATAACCAGAGTTGTTAAAGCCAGGCAATCTTTAACTGTACACCATGAGCTGTACTGTGTAATCAGCTAATGTTGCTTTGATGTGTACTTTGGTTGTATTCAGCTTACTACGTTTATTATCACTTAGGAATCGACTTCATGATTTTGCAACGTTTTATTTAGCTTCCAATATATGTATGTATGTGTGTATGTCAAATCTTGTAACTGAATTTTAAATCAATAACTCCGAACAATTGAGCTTAAATATTGCATACACGTTTAGCTTAAATGACAGTGAACGATTGGCTTAGTGACGTCACTCTAAAGCCAATATGGCGGACGCCCCAAGACGGGAAAGCAATTATTTTGTACGCCTCGCTATGAAAAGGGTATCAATTTAAAGAGCTTTTTCTGAAGAATACGAAAAACAGAATTGTGCCGCTGTAAGGGAATACTGTAGCTTTATTACTTATATATTTTTTTAACCATTTTGATGGTGAGTGTCTAATGATACCCATGGATATCTGTAATCAATCCCAGAGAGAAATAGAAGCCTACGTGAGGTCAGGCACAAGTGCGGTGCTGAACACTAAGTTGGAATACCTCCTATAGGTGTCTCTTCCTTAACACATCCGTCAAACAAGTAGTGAGAAGCGCTTAACACTGCTATTATAAACGAACTATATAATATTGGTATAACATACATATTCTAAAAGCAAAACATTTTATTTGTACGTCTAAGTATGTTGAACAACAGCATTTGCTTTCAAATAAAATTTGATCGTGGTTTCGTATTGGCCAAGCGGAGAGTAATCACACGTCACTCAACCGCTGCATCTCGGCTCCGTGTATGATAGGAGCATATCTTCAATTATCGTGCCTTACTTAAACACACGGTAACCACGCTTACCAGTTTACCATAGATTAAATTAGACGCCTGGTAAAGCTTTGGTATTAAAATATAAAGTAGGTAGGTAGTAGTGCCTGACGATTTTATCCGTGTTAATAAACATTGTCTCATAACATAACTCGTATCGAAAAAAATTATCCGCAAATATAATCCAGTTCTATGGCATATACTCTTATACACATTTTTAACCCGTTTTTCTCAGTTATGTGTCCATTCATTTCACTTACCACAAATTCCACGCAATTACTATAATTTTACGAGACGTATTTGTAGTCCATGAAGTCATTAATGAATAGAGAATGTTGTTCAATTAAATACTGTTTGCCGTGTCAGCACAATAAATATTCATTTTAATGTACTAAATATACGTTTGTCTTTATCTGAAAAGTTTTTAGCCCATCTTAAATGATTATCTTATCCATTTGTTTCAAATGAAAAGTTCTAACAAATTCTATCTCGTCGCTAAGTTAAAGTCACTAAGAGGCATCATCAAAAGGCATTAACATCGTCTACGTCGTGACTAGTCTACTCAACTATTCTTTGAAAACTTTTTACTAGCGAGCCGTCAGTGAATCAGCTATCGGATAGCGGCTGATCATTGATCACTGATCGCGCGCCACTGACGGGCTAAGAAGCCATTTCCTGTGTTACTGTCTAATTTACAGCTCACTTTAAGCCTGCAATAAGTCCGTGGAGGTTTGACGCGTTGCTTTGAATACGTCGGTAAATGTATGTTTGTAATTGCTGGAAGGTAAGAGGTGTTACGTAAGCATTGCTATAATGGAGAAATGAAATTGATTGGATCATTTTATATTTTATATCATTTTGTTATTATTGAAATGAAAAGGACAATTATATACATACATGTATGAAAGGACTTAAAAACTTGTCCCGTACGTCATGGATATCAATTGAGATTTTCATGTACTCTATTTCAAAGTCATGTTGTGTGCCTGTCTTTAAACATTTAAAATAGGTGGAACCACTGGTGGTTCGGCTTTGGAGACACCACCGACATACCTTATTCTGTCTAATAAGAACAGTATTATACGCTGCTACACTCTTGATTTAAAGGGTGTAATAAGGAAGGCATGCTTGGCTGACGTGTTCTAACTTAGTCCTCAGGGGTAGTAAGACATCTGTTACCTACTTCAGGCAGGATTCTAAACTTATCTGAGATCAAATACAAAATCCGTGGGCGGCAGCTTCAACTTACCATCAAGTGGACTGGCATGCTCATTCAGAAAGTATAAATAGTTAAAAGGACCTAGTGAGTACACGAAAAAGGACAATAAAAATTTACCATAGTAATAATGCCATACTATTAGGTTTTCAAAATACCGTTGTTATTTTAAAAGCAGTTGTACTAGAAAAAATATGTTAAACAAAAGAAAGTTGTACTTAATAATGAAAACCTATAAACATAAATGGGTTTTAAGCTAATTACGTGCAGATTCCAAAACTCCGACATTCAAATAATATTGGTCAATGTTGGAAAAGTTTAAAAGCTAACTGTTATACTAATCGAGTAATGAGCGTGAAGTTTTACTTTACAATATAGATCGTAATTAAGACCTACATTAATTTGTTCAATCAGAGCAACCGTAAATGCAAATGGCGGACCGTTTTACAATAACGGTTAAGGGAGCGTTATTGTACAGTCGTGTTGAAAAGTTTATTTTATTGATGGAAGCATGAAATATTCAATGTTATTCTTCAGCTCTGAAATCATACAATCATCATCATAATCACCAAATAGAAAAAATCTATAATTGCTCTATTGTCTATAAATGCAGTTGCAGTTGATTATAAATTGGACCTACTTATGCAAAACAGAATCAAACCACACAATGATAGTTTTGAGAAAAAGCTATTTTTGTCAAAATTTTAGGTTATTTTTAATAAAATCTATTTACAATATATTGTTTCATGTATACAAATATAATATTGTTGCAAATCATCAACATTTTTAATGATTTTGGCATGTGTGGATTGGTTCCTGTTTGCATAAGTAGGTCCAATTTCACTTGTCACAAGACTAACAAATGTTCCGTATGTAAGATGATCTAATTGCCTTAATATTCCTTTTTAGTCTTCGAGTGTCTGTTCATTCTTTAAGGCGTGTCTTAATTTTTTTATGATGTGCGTAAAATAGCTACCGTTTGTTTTAATTTCTAATACACACAATTAAAATGACAAGATTGCTATTGAACGTGGCTTAGAACAAGAGGACTTAACACTATTGACCGCCATCCGGGCGGACAGCAGATTGGTTGAATTCGCACGCATTTGCATTTCATGTGTAAACTATATTTATAACATATAGCAGTCAAATTGATTGCAGGACGCATGTGTAATCAACCCCAGATAAGATTACAATCGTATCTGCGGTCGACCATAGATACGTTGCTACCCCTGAGGACTAAATTGGAAAGCCTTGTGTAAGTTTCTCTTACGACACCATTAAAACTGAAATACAGCAACGCAACGCTTAACACCACCGTTATTAGAAAAAAATAGGGTCGGCGGTAGTGCAGCCGGAGTCGAACTACAAAAGGTTTTACCACCTACAGTTTTAAAATCTTCCAGTAATCTTTTATTGAATTTTAGTGCAAAACCTTTATTTTAATCTATAGTAATCTCTCAATACTATTATAGTAGTTAATATTTTAGAATACAACAAACACTTGTGTCAGCAATTGTACACACAGAGTTGTTAAAATATTAATTTACCCATCATCTCTGGTCTCAGTCTTATCTCTAAAATTTTATATCTGGGGCCAGTTAACGCAACGCGACGGTAGCCGGTTCGAGTCCGGTACGATTATAGTAATTTCTGAGGCACTCCACACTGGTTATTTGCCGCATTACGTCAGTATCGATTTCATTAGATCGCCACCGATTTAATACACGTATCGGCCGGATGAGTTTTTGTTATGAATATGCCTTTCTTATTATTACCAACTAGAAATGTAATTACATTGTGTAGGTTAAATGTAGAACCAGATTACATGTAATTTACACTCTATTTTATGTACGACAGGCTTTATTTAAGATTGAGGGACGAAGATATAAGGTAACATTGTGTAGGTGGCGTGGAATGAGAATTTTAAATAAAAAGCGGGTTCCAGTTTAATGAGCATCGGCGTGGATTGATTGATTGGGCGTTTAATTGATGTCAGTGATCATTCCAGCAGAAGTCCACTAGCTTATGTCTTTAACTGTGTACGAATTCCTTATTTCATTAATATTACATTTTACAGCACTTTCTCTAAATGTTATATATTTTAGACAACATTTAAGACGAGGATAGTTAGTGAAGGGTGTGGTAAGGGAGACAAACTTAACGAGGCATTCCAACTCAGTCCTCAGGGGTAGCAACGCATGTGTGGTCGACATCAGTTGGGATTCTCATCTTATCTGGGGTGGATCACAAATGTCCATGGGCGGCAGTTTCCATTTACTATCAGGTGGACCGCTTGCTCGTGTACTACTCCACAATATAAAAAAAAAAACTTTTTACAATTTTGATAAGTTGTATCTTATCCAATTAGTAAATAAACTAGTTAGAAAGTTTCTTGTGCTACGTAAAAAATAATATTGCTTATATCGAATTTACCTGAAATAAATTGAAAAATTTGATAAGCATTCATTTGTAACTTAATATTATAACGTGATTAGAATAATTTTAAACCAACTTTTGTACAAATTTGTGTAAATTGATGTCTTATAGTTCATCGTTTTTCGGATAAATCAAGACGCAATCTCTGAGTAGTCAGTAAAAAGTAATTTTAGATTCGGATCAAAAAACCATAAAACTTGCCAGCCGGGGTATGGTGGCCGTATTGGTGGTAATGTATCCTGCCAATTGTACTTTGTAGAGATGGGAAATGTTTAACATAACGGCCGTTACGTTTTTCAGTAACGTGGTAAGAACCTAATAACTTCTAGGAGTATTATTTAAACTAAAAGATGGATTAGTGAAGTTAAAAATTCAGTCATATTATTATTATTTTTAATAAAATTTGAGTAATTAACTAGCATGGATAACCTTAAAACTAAGGGACGACAGTTTTATTCACTAATAGTATAAGCTAAAAAGTATGGCAATGACAACGCCGCAGTCAGTCTCCGAAGCACTTAGGTATTTAAAAAAGTAATAATATAAACATTCGAATATAGAATACAATATTTTAATATTTTGACAAATAAATACGAAAACCAGATATAAAAGTGATATGTTACTTGCTGCTATTTTACTAATTGCTATTAATTTTCTATTTCAATGATACCAACGATAACGCTAATAGTTTAGTTATAATGTTATGTTACAACTTTTAGGGAACTGCTATACGACTAAGGTATAGTCCAGGCGCTAGATTCAATTACGATAGCAGTGCGTTGCGGATAGACCAGGAGCCGGCCATTACAATAATAATCGGCGCACGATCGATTAATTTATTAACTAGAAACTTCCAACTCTATTCATCTGTCCGCAAGCATCTCCGATTTATGGGCCATCGTTACCAATAGTTATTCAAACTCTGTTCGGCATTTCATTGGCAATTATTATGCCTGTAAAACTTTTTGTTGCTTTATGCTGCTATTGATTGCGGTTTAATTGTTTAGCTTTAATGTGGATGGTTAATGTATTTTTTTTATACGATGGGTGGCATGACATGCAGTCCACCTGATAGCAATGGCAACTGCCGCCCATGGACATGTATAATCCACCCCAAATAAGACCTGAATCCCACCTGTAGTCGACCACAGATGCATTGCTACCCCTGAAGACTAAGGTGGAATGCTTCGGATAAGTATGACACCCTTAACACACCCTTCAAACCAGAAAACAGCAGCACTCAACGGTGCTATTATTATGCAGAAATTGGTATGGCGGTGGGGCCACCAGAGTCAAACCACAAAAAGTTCTGATTTTCAGCAGCATTGATATTTATATTGTAAGTTTTTTAGTTCTTTTTACAGCCTGAATGTTTGACTGCAGTGATTATCATTGGTGTAATTAAATGATAAAGATTTCAAGAGTTTTAATTGATAACAATAATACAAGACGCATAATAAAAGTAATTACGAAAATAATTTTATCAGGCAGGTGTCTAACATGCTGAAGCTTTAGCGCCAATTTTAAACTGAATGATATCTATCTAAATGAAAAATATAGTTGGTCAAGAACAAGTTTAGTTACGTTAAGAGACCTCACAAAATTGTACGTCTCACAATTAATGTGGTAAAACCCTTTGTGGTTCATCTCGGGAAGCACCACTGCCACATCTATTTCTGCCTAATAACAGCAGCGTTAAGCGCTGTTGTCTTCTGGTTTGAAGTGTGTGGTAAGGAAGAAAAATTTATCCGAGTCGTTCCAACTTAGTCCTGAGGGTTAGCAACGCGTCTGTCGACTTCGGGTAGGATTCTACTCTTGTCTGGGGTGGATTAGAAACGTCCATGGGTAGCAGTTGCCACTTACCATCAGGTGGACTGCTTGCTCGTTTGCTACTCCATCGTATATATAAAAAATCCATATACCTACAACATCCTAATTTGGCATCCAATATAAACATCCAATGTGTTTTATTGGCGCAAATGGTAGCAAAGTAAAAACTAAGAGTTGCTAACTGTAGCGGCATTTTGCAAAAACGTACACAAAAACACCGCCAACAGTTCCC
>DWRA01002523.1:0-13820 GCA_018250295.1 Spathilepia clonius
AAACGTTAGAGGGGCAGTTTTAAAAGTTAGAGGGGGGGGGGGTATACATGTTTTACCGCTTTGAAAGGGCTTATATCGCAAACAATCTACTTCGAGAAATAATAGTTATAGAAACCTCAATGTCATTTTTGAAGATCTTTCTATGGTACTCCTTCCCCTTTCTATGGTAATCCTCACACGTTTACGCAAGATGAAATATTATTTTTTTTGACTCTCAGTTCCATGTATGGGAGGCCCACCTAAATTTAATATATTTTTAATTTTTGTTCATAATTCGGAAAGCGGTTTACAGAAAACACTTACCTACCAAGTTTCAACTCTGTAGTCTTAATAGTTTCCAAATAAAAGTGGCTGTGACATACGGACAGACGGACAAATAGACGGACAGACAGACATGACGAATTTATAAGGGTTCCGATTTTTGCCATTTGGCTACAGAACACTAAAAAGGCCGATCACATAGCAGTGAGTTGCGATTATCAAACGTAGCCGCAGCGTTTAAACATACATATTACACCTATTACGTAAATGTTATCACCTGTTGTTCCAAATAAACGCAATGTCGTCATACGTTTATAAATCTCGATTTTGAAAAGACCCTTATATCGGTTATGTGGACAAAGCCGGACTCGGTTAATTCAAAATCCTCGAAGAATTTACTCAATTACTGGAAAAGTCGCTTTTCAATGGAAAGAATAACAATGTTCGAGTTATTGAACATCTCGAACCAATAAAAACTAATAAAAGTACAGTCACGTACGAAACGAAACGAAGCGAAGTATTCCCAATGAAAAAAATACAAACCGATTTATCCATTTTTTATGTTAATTATATTTGTATGAGTACATTTTTCTGTTTCTACCGACTGGCTGGCTACATTTTCCCCGCTGCAGAATTTGAAATTCAAATTAAGAACAAATCCTGTTCCACGGTTATTCAAATTTATATTCGGTCGAGGACCAATGACGCGGAAATATGAGTGCGATCTTTCATTTTCTGGGCCAATTTACAATGATCACGCTTTTATACGCAATTATACTTTTCCCTTTGTACTGTTGCGAATAAATTAAAATTTAATGCGTGTGTTTTGTGGAATGGAGATGAATATATGAATATGTTATTATTTGAGGAACTGGACTTTTAATTGTAAATATTTAACCGGACTTCTGGGCTTCAAAATAAGACAGGTGCCTTAATGCCTCTTGTGTCAATAATCTAGAGATAAGCCTCGTCAGAATACTTATCCTCGGTTTTTTAAATATCCGGCAACAGTTCTTACACCACATTACTTCCTTTTACCAATTTGTTGTATGCTTTAGATCTCGAGAAAAGTCTCACATCCAGCAAAGAAACGTCAAAAGTCGTAGAATTAGTAATATAGATGAAATTACTAAAAAATATTATTGTTCTTCAAAACTTTTACAAAACACTTCTAGACTTATTATAAATCTTAATGTTTTATTTTAAAGTATCTGCGCAGAATAAATATCACAGTACTGTTGTCAATATGCCGACCCGTGTGTCAATGTGGTCACCATACCGGTTTGACACGCAAGCCGTTTTGGGTTCGATCGTCACCGCAGGCTATATTTTTTTAGTCATAGAATTAGCAAACGAGCATGCAGTCAACCTAATCGTAAGTGGCAACTGTCGCCTATGGACCTCTGTAACCAACCACAGATAAAATGAGAGTCCTTTCCGAGATCGGCTACCGATGCAATGACAGCATGATCCCATACTACATAACGCTTAACATTTCTGTTATTAGGTAGAAATGCTTTAACCTCTCACATCGTGTATCACATTTTATATAAAATATTTAGATTTTTATTCTAGATCTGGGTGTTTAACGTTGTCTGTTCACAGAACCCACGAAGCAAGAAATGATGTAGGTATTTAAGTATAAACGGCATCTTAGAAAAAGTAGAAAGTCGTCGTGGATAGAAAATTCATTAAGATCTCGTAGTACTTATAGTGGAGTGGTTTTTATTTTATTTCACATTGATAAGGAACTGCATTCAATTTTAAGTACTTCAAAGTACAAAGGTTTAATTCGATTGAAGGCGAAGCATCCTGTTCTTTGAAGGACTTAATTAAGTCAATATAAGCAAGAACTTTTCAAGTCAGGAGCTTATTAGAAGTATTTCTAGCTTTAGAGGCAATATATATATATTTTTATGTAATGGAGGCGGCAATGGCCACTGGTTTCGCTTGACATCGGTTAACAAAGGAAATTCAATTAAGGCAACCCCTAGCCAAGATTTCTTTCTATCCAACTTAACTCTATATTAAGTACATTTTCCGACATTCTTTTATGATGTAAATAGTGGAGTGCATTGTTCGTTCTATAAAAAGATGCACTAGAGTAGAATAGAGTAATGAGGTTTGGTTGGACGAATGATTGTTTAGGGTAGCGAAAAATGTGTTGGTGGTTAATATTTTTAACATTTAAGACAAAATGACAAGTGATTTCAAAATTGAGTGTGTGAAACTATAGTCCAAACTTATTGTAATTTATTTGACCCTCCCCTGCCACCGACCTTTATTGAAGTATTGCAATGCGAGCTACTGGAGAGAGGTATGGGTTGCTTTCAAAACCATTTCCGACAGTCCAACGTGCGATATTTCTAACGAGATGCAGTACTCTTATCTCAGTGGAATGTTAAATGCCGGCTGACGTTAATGTGATTGTATTATTCTAGTCCTCAGGAGTGGCAACGTATCCGTGACCGGCTTCAAGTAGTGCCCGTGTTCTGTATGGAGTTGATTACAAATATTCCTATGGGTTAGTGACCACTTACAATAAGACGGACTGCATGCTGGTTTGCTTCTTCAATCTTATAAAAAATGTTGATACCCGTTAGGACTCCGAATAGGTTTATCGATTTATATCTAATAACAGCAGACCAACAGCTTATCATGCCTTCTAAAGCACAGAAGGGCGACACTGATGTCACTAGTGGCCACCCATCCAACTTCCGACAGAACTCCGCACTGTTTTTTTTGGAACGATTGTGTAGGAGCAAATGCCTAGACGGTATACACTTTGCTACCATCTTAACTTTTATTTTTATAAAAAAATACGTCTCACCGACACGCCTTGAAGTAGTGAACGCGTCAAACCTATCCTTTGACAGACTTAATTGCAAGCAAGTCAACGTAAGTGGGAAGCTCATTAAATCGCAAGGGTACAACCCACTACAGGGGTTGTCTTGAAGAGTGTAACGGTTTTATTTATGTAAAACTGTATAAAACAACGGCTAAGCGTCAGTTCCTACAAGGGCTAAGATTCGACTTCTTTGTGGTCTGGATGATGTCGGTATCATTTTGTTTAATATTGTACAGAATCGAAATATGCTTTTACTTTTTGAAATTATTAGTATCAAGGGCTCCCGCATTTTAGAATAATTCTAGCGAATTCTGACGCTCATTCTTCTGAAGTATTAGCACAATGTCGTTTAAAAATGTTATGCAAAAAAAATATTTTTGTAAAACATAAATACTTTAATTCTAGGCTTTGGTTCAATTTCAATAAGTTTTACACTAATATTAAACTTTTGAAAGTAACTTAATGATGTAATAAAAGCACCAGACGAGTATGTAGTTCATCTGATGTCGTCACTGTCATCAAGAAGAGACCTATAGACATAACGAATACCAAATAGGATCGGAGTTCCATCTGAGGTTAATCATAAATGTATTGACTTTAAACATTATATGGGAATGACCACTTTAAGTACCTCACGACCTTTCAAACTGAAACAAAGCATTGCACATTATACTGATTAATGATAATTCAAATATCGGTGTACAAGTATTATCATCTTAGTCGAAACGCGAGATGTACCAACCGCAATTTACCTTCCACATAGTTAATTTTTTTTTATAAGATTGAATTAGCAAACCAACAAGCAGTACCGCCAGTGAACAGTTACCATTCATCGACATCTGTATCCAACTCAATATAGACCAGGAGATCTGCCTAAAGCTAATCACAGCCAACCTTGACAATATTTGGTTCGCCAATCAAGACGACCCGCGTAGCGGAGCGGTCACCATACCTAACTGACATGACGGTCAGTTCCGGGTTCGATCCGCGGCCAGACAGATTTCTAAATGATCAATTTAGATTTTTGTTCTGGATCTGGGTGTTTGTGTATTCATCTTTGTAAGTGTTCATGGTATTCACGACACAGGGAATCCCAGTGTGTGGCTATGAGTGTAGAAACCGTCGTCTTCTCCTTCTAAAATCTCGAAGACTTAGACAAACGCCTCCCATGAAATTCAGCCAGTGTTCACACCTTGCCATCAAAACACAAAAACTGCTTGACGCTAGAAATAGGTGTGAAACTAAAGAATAATACCAATAAAACAACATAATTTTCGCAGTTTTATTGGCAATAAGCATTTCTCCAACTTTAGTAAACACTACTTCAGGGCAAACCGGTCAACGGAGGATACTTTAAGCTGTAAAGTGGTTTATTTACGCGACTTTTTCTCTTTGCGCCCCGAAACATGGTTACGTAAGGAATGTTTTTGCATGTTTCGACACGATTGAGCTGGTTTATCGAGCGTGTAGCAGCTGATACGGGCAGATGGTGTGCGACCAAAGTTTTGTTAACTAAATGGAACTGCATCCCTGGGGAAATATGAGCTTACCGGTCTTAGATAGATTTTACGGGTTTCAAATAACAAAAAGGAATGCCACCTGAGGTAGTTGGTATGGATTTTTCACGGTATTCAATTCTATTTGCGAAGTATGCGTAGTTACCCAGTTAAGTGTATATGAAGGAATGACTTTTGTGATAACGCTATATAAAATTTCAACACATTTTCTATGTATCTGTCTACTGGATACAATTTACTGTTGAATTTGGCTGGAATCCTATTTTGAAGAAAACATATTCTTTCCG
Organism: Spathilepia clonius; assembly: GCA_018250295.1. Lineage (NCBI taxonomy): Eukaryota > Metazoa > Arthropoda > Insecta > Lepidoptera > Hesperiidae > Spathilepia > Spathilepia clonius. The sequence goes on from DWRA01002523.1 coordinate 4,914, forward strand.
AAACTTGCAATTTTAAGAAGAAAATCCTTGGGATCAGCGAAAGTGTCTATTTTTGTTCGTATCTAACAATTTTTCACGCGAAAAATCACTAAAAAAGAAATTTTACAATTTTCCAGTGTAATAACGTAGAACAATAAACTAACTTGCTTCGAACTTTGCAACCATTAAGGTGTTCAGGAAAAATGAGTATGCAAACAGCGGAAGTAAAAAATCATGCTCCGACACTTAGTATTTCTCGCGACTTTACACGCTTACTGTAGAGTTTTTGCATCGCATTTACTTTAGAAAAATACTAGTTAAGGCCGCCTGCAATAATTGCCTCATGAATAATTCTGTAAATAATATTAATGTATTGCATAATCAAATTTCAGGTAGTGATAGTCTACTGTTTGAATCACAACTACTCAATCGAGGGGTCTGAGATTCAAACCCCAGGCACGCAACTCTGATTTTTAAAAGTTACGTGCGTATTAGAAATTAATTGTCATTTGCTAAAACGGTGAAAGTAACCCACAAGCCTGAGAGTTCTATCATAACACAAAAAAAACTTTAAAGTTGTGTAAAGTCCACCAACACACACTTGACCAGCGCGGTGGACTATCGCCTAACTCCTCTATCTCTTAGAGGAGACCTGTGCCCAGCAGTGGGACAATAATCGGTTAACGACGATGATTATGGAAATAAAAAATACCAGGTTTTGATAACTTTTAAAACATTTGATAATATAATTCCGATTTTTATAAGGCTTATGAGATACATCAGCATTTTAAACGTCCTACAGTATTCATATAGATAAAAACAGCCAGACGTATACATTGTACTTATATATATAAAGCAAGATAAACCTTTTGTGATGGACCGGCATCCCGACATGCAAATTACGGGGTCTTTTAAAATAATACGGCGGTGGAGGGTGGTTAATGACATTTTTAGAGTTACTGTGCAAGTTTGTCGTTCGTGATGCGCCATGCGAGGGGCTGATTATGTTACTAGGATTCTTTTGAAATATGAAAATGAAAATTGAAATTTATATTTTCATCTCTATTTTTTATATGTTAGTCTTTATCATAGGGATTTATTTAATATATGCGTTATTTTCAAAATATGAAAATTACTCTTTTACCGTACGCTTTTTGGAAATATGAAAATTTCAAATTAAAATTTTATCACAACTTTGATATTTTTAATGGTGACGTGTTTTTTTTATATGCTTGTGGTCGGTTGTCTCTTAAAAACATTTGTTAAATGTGAAATTGCAAAAATGTGGCATTAAGTGATCGCAGCACCTGTCTATTTTTATACCCCTACGTAATTAGAGTAAGACATGAAAACGCATCATATGTAACTTTCAAATTAGAATACTGCACGAAAAGTGCTATTATAAATGAAAAAAGTTTAAGTAGATCTTTTAAATTTTAATTATCTCTTTTTATAGTAAATCGATCCCAATAAACGGATTTTTATTTTTTTACGCTTCGTATTTTTAGTAGGTACATGTACAACTCAGGCTTTATAAGGTAAAAATAAATATGTGTCTAAGCTAAATGGTCAAAAGCTACTGGTACAAAATCAGTGGCAAGATGCATTTGCTACCCGTTCAGTTGGAGCTGTAATTGATCAGTTCAGTTATTGAAAGCCGCTCCAATTTCCACGCTGACTGCTTTCAGCTGGGATGCGTTGTTGTAAGTAACTGTTTTGTGTTTTTGTTTCATATTTTGGAAAGTAATATAATTTTGCCGTGTTAATATTATTCTAATATCGGGATAATATTATTCTAACATCCGGTTCATTTAAGCATTATATGAAAATATTTGATACGTTCGTGTGACTGAAATCTTTCAGTCAATTTTAAAATTCAGCTCTTGTACAAATAAATGCACTGCTGGTTTTAATAATGTCGAGTACACAAAAATGATCAAATATCGATTTTTGTTAAGCAAAACATTCGATAGATCGATTTTCAACAAGAGGCGTCAGTGCTTTCATGGGAAGACGGAAGATACGGAACTGCATGATTCAATATTTAAAGAAAAATTAAACAAACAGTACATTTTTTCTTCGTAAGAACCCGTTACATAACAAATTGTATCAATTTCGTGATAATATTCATTTTAAGTCATTTATAGTAAATATATTACACGGCAGTTACATACCACCATGCCTGCGGACGGACGTCGAACAGCCATCGAAACTTTAATTAAAGCGAAACGAATAAGGTGTAATATTTCTCACCCGCGATATCGCCCCCGAACACTTGCACCGAATAAAGATATTATATCGCACTCATTGTATCTGCAAATAAAATTGTGTAATTTTATTTCAGAAATACTCAGAAATAGGAACATTTGTTTTCTATTGTGTGTTTTAGTAATTAAAGCGCCCGTAGTCTCATAGCTCGTGTAAATCTTAACTGATATGTTTACAAAATTAAGCGAGCACTGCCACTGGGTGAAAACTGGATGGATATGCGAGCTTCAGTTGGTGATGGTCATGTCGGTACTAGTTGATATCATGGGATTACTACCCATTCTCATAAATCGTTAGAGAGATGGAAAACATCGTACAGAGGTTGGTTTACTTTTACCTCCAACAATCCACATTGAAGCTGAGTGATGAGTATTACGCCTTCTCCAGTTATGGAAAGAAATCCGAAGCAGTATGTTTCAGTAAAATGAACTAAAGCCATCGAAAAAATTGCAAGATTTCATTGTAACCATATCTTGACATCCATGTTTGTTACCGAAGGTCTTCTGTTTCAGATCAATAGATATTTTTAGTATTAAAAACTGCTTTAAAAGAAATACGGAACAATATTAGAGCCTATAGAATATTATAGAATTATTTTACTTTACAAGCTACGTCAGTTACAAATTTATCTGTATAAGTTAAAAAGAGATCTTTTAGTCACTTTTAGACTAGTAAGCAGGAAGCATATAATACGTCCAACAAGAGAACAAAACTCCATCAAAGAAGGTAAATTCCAAATTCTTTGAAATATAGAGCTTTGAAGGAAGTTTGGGAACTGGCGACAAGTGTCGAATAGCTCGCGTAAGCTGCCGGATCTATGAGCTTTAACGCTGATACACGAGAGCTTTCCGAGGATTCTCGCGGAACTCCGGTTAACACAGAAATCTGAAGCTCATGTTGTAATAGTTTTTATTTAAGTTGAAGACAATAATAATAGGCATTTTGATAATCTATTGAAGTTGAGTTATTGATTTATGGAATTATTTTATTATTTCTACTTAGTAGTCAGTAGTTAGTGCCATATGGACTATATGGCAGTGACTACTAACTTTTACATAAAAAATAGAACATAGCATCAATATGGTTATTTCATTAAGAAAATGTATTTTTTTTTACTTTAAAAAAACTGGAATTAAAAGTGTTGTAAAACATATCTACCGCACCACAACAGCCCTTGAAATCCAGCAAGCGAGCTCTCAGCCACAAGTGTGTACGAACACAGCAACGAGTGTCGCTTCTAACAACTTTTCCGCACGACACTTATTTTATGTATTTTTAAAACGACCGCGTAACATTTTGTCCCGCTAGCTCCGGGTTCGATTCGATCTAAATAATAGTTTTTTCGTTTTTTTCTAGGATTGAGTGTCTTTGTCTGGCCTTTTCTTATGTATGTTCGTGGAAACCAAGTTAGAAGAAATCCCAGTGTCCGGCTAAGGGTGTAAAAAGCGTTTTTAAAATCTAAATTTGTAACTATAATAATATAAGATAAAACTATATTTTAATTTAAGTAAACTCGTACTTAAAGGCATGGCAAGGGAAACCAAATAACTTTTTATTCCCGACTAAAGCACTTTCATGAAGTAATCATTAAATATTTAGAAGTTCAATTTTTTACAAGATAAAAATTACGCAATAGATTTTGTCTAAAACCAATTTGTTTAAATTTATATTAAGTCTCATCAAATTAATAATTTCATCCCGCAATTAAACAAAACATAAGCTTTAAGATATTAAAGTTAACCATAAATAGTAACCACTACAAATTTCTCCGGTATTCCAAACATGCCCAGCTTTTAATCAAGTTCCCATATTACATATTCCAATTCATTAAACCCATTCCATTACATTTTAATATAACCTTTGGAAAGGCCAAACCCAGATCCTAAGCCCTATATATTGCCCTAATAGCACAGAGCATCCCTTATTTATCTTTGTTGCCTAGGAGCGACCCTTCTATTTTTCTAAAGGACAACATTAGGCCGATCTGATTGTATATCGGTGCTCTGACGGATGTCTGATCTCTAGGGATCCATAGGACCCGGAAAAAGATTATGGAAATTTGAATAATGATATAAGAGAGATAGAGATTAATTTGGTTTGAAATGAGTACAACATAAATTAATGAAAAAAAAGATGTTTTTCTTTTTTAATTCCTGAAAAGTTTCAAAAGGAAGTTTGAAATGTTTTGTTACTTTGTGATAATTTTTGAAACGTTTTGATGGCATCTTGACTTTCATGCGAAGATAGACGTATATAACTGGAGTGTAAAAAGAGTATGATTCACTGTAAAAATATTAAGTCTGTTTAAAAATGAAAATAATCGTAAACGAGGAATTGGAGGCCACAGAGAGAAATGCGAAAGTGATCCGTAACCAACTTCATATAGCTGACGCCGATCACAGATATTTTGCTCAATAAGACTAAGGTAGTCGCCTAATATATAATTAATCCCGTATTGTGGATAAACACTGAAACACACAACGTCTTCATGCTAGAAATAAATCTGGCTGCAGTACTGCCGCAAACAAACTATGCTACATCTACCATTTTTAATAATACAGCAATAGTAGCTTCTAATATATAGAGAGGGTTGCAGCTCTGACTTATACCATCCTCTAAAATAAAGTAAAATATTAATTACTTAAAGTGAGGCCACAATTCGCATTCGGGCGAAGAATAATCAATCGCTCAAGAAGTGATACGCTTACTTAGAATGTCATCCTTATAAATCTCTCGGTTGGACCGTTATAAATTTTTCGGTCAAGAAATTGGTGGGTCCCGTGATATACGGGGCTCGTCACGGGGCACCTACACGGTATGGAGCGGAAATTTATGGGACGCAATATATCGGTTGATGAAATTGTTGCGGTCGTGTACTTTTTGCGGAACTGGAATACCTGTTACCTAAATAAGTAGGGTGTTTTTGTGTATTGTTTTTTTTATTCGTCAACTTGAGCAGGCCATTTCAAAGTATGAAATAAAGTTTTAAAAAGTTTGTCTGTACGATCAACAGCAATCATGGAAAGTATCTAGTACAATATTCAACCTAAGAAATAGGTTAAAATATTTTGGCAATTTAATTGTATTTTTATGCAGAATAACGTTTCCTTATATGTTGTGTTTGATTTTGTAATTAGTTAGACGGAAAATACTTGTATATACTTTACAAGTCCTTTACTTAAGAATCCAGTACAGTTTGAGATTAAGGTTAAAATAATTATGTTAATACAATGGCTGCTGCCGGCTAAGTGAAATGACGCGAACACGAGAGGGCGCGGGGCGCGGCGATTGGCTGGACGGAATATACAGGAATAGTGTATGAACATTTGTAGAATTACTTTGGATAATATGTTTGTACCCATTTAAGCAAATCAATTACAATATATAATAATAACACATATGTTAATAGGACTTCCAAATTTAGAAAAATATTCCAGATTCTTACAATTAATGTTTATATGAAATTGAGTACATAAAAATAACTAATTAAAGAATTTCACAGTCGACATACTAGTTGTAGAAATGAATCAAGTCTCATTTAAATTGCAAACGTTTACTCTATTTTATTTTACACATAAACCATTGTAACTGTGATCATTTATAGCAACCTCCACCATGTAGGAAAACATTCCATACAAGATATTTTCTAAATTTGAAATAGGTGTGCAATAACTTAGTGCTGAAATATATAACCAGTGAACAAAGTTTATCTTGTAATAGTGTGGTGCAAGTGGAAATTAAGTAGCGATTTAGTTAAATAAATACAAAAAAATACTTAACTACTATAAAAAAAAACTAACTACCATAAAACTTAAGGCATAAAAATCATAAATATTCGGTTATAAGATAATTTATAACGGTATCTATTTAAGAGAATTTATAATGGTTCAGGAAATAAATTTAAACCATTTTGCACATACTGTTTTTAGTTCTAAAAATTTTATTGTTTTCATTTACATATTAAGATAATAAACATACACTAAAGACTTAAGAATCCTAGATGCGCAAGGTTACTGACATACAAATGGTTTCAAACTCTGGCCAGACAGATCTAAATGATGAAATTCTTGAATTGGCATGGCACTAGTGTGCTGCACTTTGTAGTGCATACTAAGACACTTCTCAGGAGTATTAACACATTCCCACACATTCCCATTTGTGTTTGATGGACCACAAAGTCTACTGCCGTTCACATAAGAACAAACCCATTTGTAGTGTATTCCTTTCGCAAAGTTTTGTTTCTAAAAATAGTATCTTATAACTTGCACCACACGCCACTTCGCTTCCCGAGTTCCACAGCTATTTGCATACAAATTGCCCTCCACTCACTTGCGCCGACTCTTCGCCGATCAGACCGACTCCGATTATAAAACATCGATTATGCATCCCTATTAATAGCTTTTTAGTCACCACATCGAGAGCAAATCGGATTGAATCCAATAGAATCGGAATGGAATTGGGTTGACTCTATTATTACCCACTTTACCCAAAATTTGCACTATTACGATTCTGGAATTTTTACGAAGACTAGCAATTGCTTTGAAAGTAGAAACTATTAATGTTAGATCATAATAAGCTAGGCGTAGCCTGAATGCTTAAAATAATAGTAAAATAGAGAACTTATTTCTGTGAAGATTATATAAAGTAGCAAGTTTTTTATTCATCTCTCACTCGCTCTCTATAAAGCGTGAACGAAACACATGAAAAAAATAAGCAGTTTTGATTATATTCCTTATTAGATTATGCCATACCTAAGTTTAACAAAGTTATGATCGTAGCATATGCGCCTGTATTGAATTCGTAGCAGGTGTGATAGTCGTCACGTTCCGTAGCATTGGAATGTAAGAATTGGAGCGTAGCTGTAGCTCATATTCGTAGCGCTCGTAGCAGATTTGACAATAAAATTCTAACAATTCAAATCTTGGTGTGCGAACTCTTTAATATATATAGGAATAATTCTTTATTGGAAAATTTACTAAATGGTACAAGATAATTATGCCATATTTAGTATGAAAGTCATGGAAGTAACTGAAGAGTAGCCCACGTAGCCCATATTTATACCGTTTGCAAAATATCCATCTTCCAGACGCTTGAAGTGTTACGATTAAAGTCAATTATCTAACTCCTAATAAATATAAATATTATTAAGAATATGAATTTAAATTCTGTATATAAACTAATATGTACAGCAGTTTGTTAACTTTCGTTTGCTATTGAAGGTTATTTTAATGTGGTAGAAGACTTATTTCTGCCTAGTAATAGCAGTGTGAAGCGCTGCTGTATTCTGATTTAGAGTGTGGGATAAGGGAGTCGTAAGTACTTAATCGAGGCGTTCCAACTTTATCCTTAAAAGTAGCAACTCATCTGTGATCTACTTCTGGTAGGATTCTAATCTTAACCGGGGTCGATTATAGATGTCCATAATGCGGCAGTTGCTATGTTTCAGTCCAATCTTTCAGTAGCATCTTAAACAAGATATATAATGTTATTATTTAATACTGACATCACAGGATACAACTAATTAATACTATAATATTCTTCCGACTATGAGATTATTCTAATCCCTATGAAAGGCGAACACAAAACTCGTCCATAAGAAACCACATCTCACAACTGCCGGCTGGCATTACATTGAATTGTATGACATCGTAGCTTCGCCCGTTTTGAGGGTGGTAGACACGACGTTTACTTTAACATGTGGTGTTAGCTCGTTGTCATACGTTTCATAAACTATAAAATGAACTTGGAAATGTTTGCTTGGAATACCATACTTTTTCTCAGTTATCGTATTATCATCATGCAGCAGCGGTAAACTTAACTTTTTAAGGTGAGATTTTCATTTTTACCTACGATTAAAATAAAACTATTTTGATTTTTAAAAGGTTTTTTTTCACAGTAAGGTCTGTTCATAATATATTTAAAATTTTATGTAAGACTTTGTTTTTTTTTTATATATATTTTAAATCATGTATCACCTGAAAATGCAGAATAAATCGTAGTTTTAAACGCATACAAAGGTTAATTCAGTTATCTTAACTTCAGATAAACCTTTTTCATTTTTCCTCAAAATGTATGAAGCGTTATCTCCCACTCGCTTCAATAAACAGTGTAGATGACGTCATAATCTCCGTATCATTCAACCGCTATCTCTGAACGATAAATGTTATTGTGCGCTATCTACTTCACAATTTTATTTTTGCAGGAATTCTTTGCGCTCAACATATAGCTCATTTTGCTTAAATTTGAATAGTTTCAGTGATTTTAACTGTTAACTATTGAATAGAAATACTCATTTTTGTAATTGTTCTGATATTATTTATTTGTTTTAAAAAACGTATTTTTTTTGTTTTAAGGGTTTGAATAGTTACAGTTATTTCAGTTTAAACACTATTTAGCTTAAAACATAAATTAAATTAATTTGCATATACGCAAATATTAAAGCATAAATCTATAAATAATTAAAAATAACACCAACTATACAAAAGGTAAAACTCCGATTCTTAAATAAATATTCTCCAGATTGTTTATTGTAAAAGTATTTACTTGAATCGTTTCTCTTCCGTTATGCATAGGCTTACCATACGTCCCGGTTTGAGATCCCTGTCCCGGCGTCCCGGTCAAACTTGAACAGCACCGACACCCCAACCAATCGTTCCCCCG
>DWRA01002524.1:0-13820 GCA_018250295.1 Spathilepia clonius
CCGCTCGGCTAGTCCCAACAGAACAGAATTTTCTCCAAAAACTCAATCGCATGAGAGTCGCTGAGGACATGCTAGAACGAGTCAATTTCGACCTAACATTCATGAAATGCGTTGTTACTGGTGACGAGACGTGGGTTTATGAGTTTGACATGCAAACTAGTCAACAAGCTTTGGAGTGGCGCCTTCTAACTAAACCGAAACCGAAAAACCACGCCAAAGTCGTTCAAAAGTCAAAGTCATGTTGACTGGTTTCTTCGACTATCGCGGTGTTGTATACTCGGAATTCTTGCTGGAAGGTCAAACGGTAAATAAGGAATATTATTTGAGCGTCATGCGGCGTTTAAGAGAGGAAAATCTTGGACCTTGCACCATGATAATGCGCCTTCGCATACAAGGCCATCACTGTCAATGAATTTTTGACCAAACACTCAACAAATACCATCGAGCAACCACCATATTCACCAGATGTGGCTCCAACCGACTTCTTTCTTTTTCCTAAACTCAAATTACTACTTCTTGGCACCCGTTTTCAATCGGTACAAGACATGAAGTAGAATTCGCGGCAAGAACTGAATACATCAGTTCTGAAGGAACATACTTTGTAAGTGATAAAATGAATTTGGATGAATAACAAACAGTTTGTGTATTATTGGTATTTTCCCGGTACTTTCTCGACAGAGTAGTATAATGGTTAATATCTGTCTTTATAATTCAGTCTCGTGCACAGACACGCCATGTGACAGAGCAGTACGAGTAGGTATGTGAAAATGTAGCACTGGCAGATGCGCTGCAACGAAGTTCGAACGCGTGCCAAATCGGGTCAATTAGTTCAACGCAGCGCAAAAGATGTAACTGTAACAATTTTATTAAAACTTAGACAGTTTTTTAACTGACACAATTTAATTAAAACTTACCTAAGATTAATAAATCTTCTGAAAGTAGATATGAAAGTATAAAAGTTAAAATTTTACCAAAAATTATAACATACATTTGCATAAGTGAAGCCTATACATTACACACGCCTACATGTACGCCGTATGAGGCGGCGTATACACGATCTCGGGATTAGAGTAGTTAGGTCGAGTGCTCGTTCATTGTGTAGCGCATCATTAGCGAGAGGACTGCGGCCGGAAACATAAGGAACGCGCTTTGAGACAGTTTGAGTGCGGTTGTAATAATAAATAATTTGTATTTCACGTGCATTACATGCCTTTAGGCCATAAGACCTCCAAAGACTATGGTGCAACGAATGCTATCCGATGCTGACGACCAGGACCGATAGCCCTGCATATTCTCTGAACCATGAGACCGCGCATGAAATATAACTACGAATGGTCATCTATACAACAAAACTCTCGAACGCACCCAGTGTCTTTGTCTAGAATTTGTAGATCGATTCCAACTTACACCTGTCTGTATTAACTAATACCTAACTGTACTACTGATTTTAGTATATAATTTGATTTCCATACAAATGTTTTTTTTTTGTTTTGTGACTTTTAACGTATGAAAAATTAGTAAAATGGTAAAATGTAATCAATATTAATATGACAAATTTCTTAGTGTATTATTTTATTTTTCAATATATTATTATATAAATAAGACAGCATGTGTAGTTTAACAACTTTATTTAAAGATTGTATAATAAAATGACGAAACTGTTAACTTCTATACTGACCTGTGAAATTTCATCCGTGTATTTCCACAAAACAAGAGCTCAGTCCGAGTAATTAAAATTAAAGCGGAGACGCGCCTCCGCGTGTTGTTATACAAGTACTCGTAATCTCTGCTACAGAAGGTACCTCCGTTCATTTTCATTTCAATTATAACAAATTATCGCTATGTATCGTCATATATCGCTGTTAACTCAACAAACTTGAATTACTAAAGTGATTAGAGTTCATAGGAAGTGTTATCAAAGCCATTAGACCGGTAATGGTCAGAGGGAATTAAAAGCAGGGTTTCGGGTAAAAGCTTAGTGAAAGATTTGCTTGAAAGCTTTCGCAGCCGCATTCGAGTAGTTGAGAATGTTATATAATTTTTAAATTTAGAACTTAATTTACACAGATGGATTTAGACTTTTTAAAATTTTATATATGCATAAAAATTTAAATTTTATAATAAGTGTTTTGTGTTTTGTTAACTCCCCGGGTTAGGCTATACCACCTATTATTGTATTTGATATATTTATAATATATCACATGTAATGTATATGACTCTTATCACTAATATAATAAACTCGCCTCAAAAACATTAATTATGACATTAACAATTATAACACAACAACGAAAAATGATTAATTAATGTAATTTAAAATAAATAACTGCATTTGGAGGTATAAGGCAAAAGAAAATGGCTCAGCTTATGCTGCCACAAAATTGAAATCGCTCCATTTTTCAGTCATTCCTTTTTCCCTGGGCTCTTGTGAGGGAGCATCGAGACTAGCGGGCTTCCCAATCACCAAACGATAAAGAAAAAAGAAACAAAAACTAGTTACCTAAAAACGAACAAAAAACTTACATTAAAAATGTTTATAATTATAACTACACTAAAAATATATAAAATGATAACTGAATTATGAACATATAAAAAAAATAAAAACCTTAGTTAAATGCAACTACCATGCTAACAAAAAAAATATTATATGCACGTATGTACGGAATAATGTGTGTTCGTGTGCATGAGTGTATGTGTGCGCGTGCGTGTATGTGTGTGTTTGAGTACGTGTATTTATGTACCGTTTTTGGTATCCGTTTAAGGCCAAAAAAGTCTATGGCCAACAACTTCCAGTGTGGGTGTTTCAGATTTGCAGCAGCAATTTGCCTTCTCAGCAGTGCAGACTTATATTTTGCTTTAAATCATTGCGTAACATTATGCATACATTTTGTTTTATAAAGGGTACTCACGATACGATGTTTTAATTTCGTAATTGCCGATATTTCGACCTAGTTGCATGGATCGTGGTCATGGCGGAACTGCGATGGCGGAGAGAAGCCGTTGACAAGCACAAGTAATAGATTAATTTATCTACCCTACGTTTAGTTCGTTTTTCTTTTCTAGGTTCCATATCACGACACACAACACTAACTGTATATTTACGCACCGCGCTTTGAAAAATTTTTGACTTACATAAACTACCCACTGTATTCCACGTTAGGGCTTACTTAAAACCATCTTCTCTGTTAAAAATCTTAGGGTGATTTTTGATCTCTACAGCTTCTCTTACCAAACGTGGAAAGTAATAACGCTTAGTGGAGATCACCTGAGGTTTACGTAATTGTATCGTTTATAGTAGTTAACCTTTATTGAAAATGTTTTTTTGTAATGTAATTAATAATTGTAACAAATGTACCAGCCCGTAGTCATAAAATGCAATAACGAATAACCTTTTTCTTTTTGATGTTAATAGGTCATGTCTTCTAATAAAGAAAAATTCGAACTACCTACTAATTTTTTAAAGATTTACAAAGTACATGTCTTATTGTAGATTTGCTTTGCACAGTTATTCAATTGCACGGTAATTTGCTTCAGTAGTACGCGTAGTTACTCGCCCTATACGCTATTTCACTTACATTGCACGCGAATGGACTCAGGTCGCAAGTTGTCTCGCTTTAACTGCAATCAGATTCAATTGTATTGCACGCTTATAATATATTATTAGTCCAATATAATAGTACCACAATGAATCGTGTCACGTCGGTAAGCATGGCTTTATGCATGTATTTATTTAAATTATATACCTTCTACTTAGAGTTTATTTAGTTGTTATGTCTAAATCAAGTGGTCTTGAGTAACAGCAGGATTACGAAGAGCAAATGAAATTAATATTCGGAGGGTATTCAATGAGCGAGGAAACGTCCGAGCGCCGTGACCCGCGTGCTGGAGTCGCGTTTAGCTTAATTACGTTTCATTTAGACCCCGAGAATAGAACAACATTCGTAATGGGAACGGCCTGGAGAAATGGTATAATTAGATTAGAAATAGAACTATTTTACTGTATTCCGATCTCAGTCCACATTGTTGTGGCAAAGTTTTAAGTAAAGTATAATAGTTCTCGGAATTTATTTTCAATTTATTTATTGATATCACTAAGGTTGGTTATCTTCAACCCATTATTGTCCCTTTGCTGAACTCGTCTCAGAGTGAGTGAGCATAGCCATAATGCACCACGCTAGTCAACTGGCAGATTACAAGCTGGTCAATAACTACCAAACAAAAAGAAACGGTTGACAAACAAAAGAGAAAAAGGTGCCGACCTACCTACTAACATAATATATAATAGTCTGCATACTTATATGTACGTATTTTTCACTCTTCTTGAATGTCTCCACCACGAAAATATTTATTTATAATGACTTCTATGTACGCACATGGGTTTACGTGTATGCGTGTGTTTAACACTCCATTGCTTGGACACTCCATTAATTGATTTGAAAATTTCTATCAATCGTAAACTGCCTAATACTACATAATAATTTATGTTCAACACCGAATTCCAGGTTAATGTAAATTTAATATTTAGGTGCCTCCTCGGGAGAGGATTGAACAAAGAGGTATTCGCGCATCAATACGATAAAGTGACCTTCCGCTTCATGGCTAGTACAACTATTAAAACAAAACAAATTCCATCAGACAGATCTTTGTTACTTAACGAACGTACACTTCACGATTACCGCTCTCGTAACAAAGCGCCTCGACGGCCGGCTGAATCGACGAAGTCCACAAGTACCGTTTTCAAACCTCACTGTAGTATTCACATGTTTGTAGGTACCTCGGAAATTGGCCTTTCAATCATGCCTTTTGATTGGAACGTTCATGAAAATAAATTGTTTTTTAGTTTATGTTTACCAGCTTTATATAGTTATATATTTCTCAGTACGCTTATATTTGTCCTGCATATTTATCATAAAAAATTGATAGTTTTTTTAACTATGATTTATATTGCCCGGGATTAAAAATATTTATTCGCTTCTTTTCGGTAAGCTGTAAAATAGAAGGAAGTCGGTTAAAAATTTAATGCATACTTCTGACAATTTTTACCGTATGTTTGCAAACTACAATACTGAATTGATTTTTTTGCAGGGCCACTATCACCACAGATGTTTTTGTATAACAGTAGTGTCATGTGCTGCTGTGTTCTGGTTTGAAGGATGTGGCAAATGAGAGAATATTACTTGAGGCTTTACAGTTTGTTTGAGTTGAGTTTGAGTTTACTTGGAGTTTTAAAACAAAAATAGAGTTACCTAGATTAAGTCAGAAGATCATCCAGTATTTCGGCGTCACGTATGGAGTCTCTCAACCCGACGCCCGCAAAAAGCGCCGGGATTGGCAGCCGACGCGGCCGCTGAACTACCCACGCACGAGTGTGGACAATCCTATTGATACACAAGTGTACCAGAGTAATGATAATAGTTTATCATAAGATAATGGGTTACGTACGCAATGATTACATTTTAATAAAATTAATGACGTTTGTAATACACACACATGTACGCACGTACGTACGCACGCACGCGCGCACATACATACACACACACACACACAAAATTAAAAACCCTTTAATCTACTGCGCGCTCTCCTTTTTGTTAAAACTGTTGAAGGTATAATAGGGTTTCGGTTATGTTTATATCATGTTACATTTTTTACGTTAAACACAGCTAGTTAAAAAATAAAATTTCATGTATCGATAATTGAGCTACACTCTGTATACTTGCTTGGGAAAAGCGTCGTGCTCTACACCACAAGGGCATCACGAAACCACTATGATATCCATACTAGAGCAATACGGTGACCACTGTAATATGGGACTGAGAAAATAAATTCCCTCTAATAAAAAAGGTTTATTGTTGCAATATAACTTTTGTAGCATAGAGATTATGTTTATTTGTTAGAGGTGGCTAAATAACCGTTACCTGTATTACATCAAATTTCAATGAACTTCATCATGTGTACTTCCTCGTCACGTACCTATGATTCCTTAGTTCCCGCGCCCCACAAAGCGTTCAAGGGACCGACAATAGACCCTAAACAAACTGGCCGCTCACAGCCGCTCACACAGGCCGGCGCTTTGAGGCCTCACTATTGACGGCGTTTCCGGGTATTTCGGAAATTGGCCCTCTATCGACTTGTACAAATTTATTTTGCTAGAATGTAATTAAAGTACCTACAAAATTGCATATAAACGAATAAGTAATTACATATACTTGTCTTGAGGCATCCATGCAACTTTAGCAGACTGTCCAAAGTAATCTTGAAGCAACGGTGCAATAATTAGGACGACATTTGTATTTAAATTTTAATAGATAGCTTTGTAATGTTATTTATGACTCCAAATATAATGAATTCAAATAAAGCGTGTAGTTCATACTACGAAATTGATATGTATCTTCCTGATGATCTACTTAACAAGATGAATAATAGTATATCGCCTACCCTGAGTAAACTGGCAATGGCAAGAGAATGATGATGTACATCATTTACTTCACACTTATTTGTCATTTTTGTATAACATACGCAACTAAAGGAACGGACTTAATTTTATTTAAGCAGAATTGAGCATAGAACGATATAAATATATATTGTGTCATATTTACAAGAAGACAACTACATAAACACGCACACTCGAGATATTAAACCAAAATAAAAATATACATTCCTATAAAATGATAGAATGCCAAATCCTATGCATGACTGATCACTTAAGTAAGTATAATATGCGAAAAAACTTTCTTTAAATAATATAATAATAATACTTTAAATAATATAACAATACCACGTGCATGTACTTAAACTCAATGTAAAGGTTTGTTATTAAATAGTAATAAATAGGATAACACGGCATATTTTCACACATTTTAGAGGTACGATGACCTATATTATTACTGTATTCATACGTATCACGTACTATATATATAATGAATATTGGAGCATTAAATGTATGTAGCACCGTTTACCACATTGCGTAAACGTTGCAGTTCGTATAACGCCTTTTGACGCCGTCTCGTGCCGGCTCGCACACCTCCGTATCTCTTTCGCCGCAAATTCCTTTCACGCCAAAGGTTAAGATAAATCAGCAGTTTTACTCTTACCGAAATATATTCGCCGGTACGATAGAATATACTGAACATTATAACATTGCGCTGCTCGGCGCAATTTACCAACTCAGATCATCGTGTTAACTGTGTGGACACCCTTCAATAAAATGTACTGGTGCAGTAGCGCAGTGTGACTCGAAGTGTTCCGAGTGACATTTAACTCATTTGAGAGTTTCAACACTTAGAGACGACCCTGAGTTGAGTTGAATCAGAGTGTTAAAACCTGATGCATAATAGTAATCAACACAGAATCACTTACTAATTTCCTAATGTCGTACTTTAACTGTTTAACTCACAAATCATAATAGCCTTAGCCATGGTCACCATTTAGTATTTTTGAAAGGCTCATTTTTAACGTAAACGACTAAAGTATGAGTCCGATGACCCGCGTGGCGGAGCGGTCAACGTACCGGTCTGACACGCAGTGGGTTCCGGATTTGATCCCCAGTCAGACAGATATCAGAATGATGAATTTAGGTTTCTGTTCTGGGTTTGGATGTTTGTGTATTCGTCTTTGTGTGTGTCCATGGCACCCACGATACAGGGAATCCTAGTATGAGGCTGTGAGTGTATAAAGCGTCTTTTGCAGAAATGTTTAAATAGATAATCATAAACGTTTTTATTTTATAGGGTTATATAAATGGAATATTTTACATACCTGGGTTGTTAACGACCAATTGGTTGAAAATTTGTTGAGAAGAGTCAATGGCGCACATCGAGCTAAAAGAGGTGTTACGAGCACTGAATTAAGTGATATGCGCTTTGAAGCTCCGTCGGCACGTTCCGCCATGGTGCAATATTGTGTCAACTCAAAGAACCGGTGCAGCGAGTTGAGCCTGAATTACTGGGTTGACGCAAGGAATTTTGCTGAGTTACCCAGGCCTAGAATATACATTTCGTGGTGTACACGCTAAATTAAGGAATAGCTGGAACAGACAAGTTGTACGGGCGGAGAATAAATGCGTTATTTTACTTTGTGTTATAGTATAGATTTTACAAGTATAAACGGTAATTAGTCAGTATCCAAAAAGCTACAATTAACAATTAACTTCATGAATCAGCCTTTAATAGCCTTCAGTTACACTAATTCTATTACTCGTACGAAAATATCTTAAAATTTTTGGACTACAATCTACAAAAGAGTTACCTATTTTACTCGTATTACGAGTACATACATATTTTTGTACGGGTAACATACATACGGGTACAAGAAAAATAAAATATTACCTGTGAACGTATTTTAACGTAAGAGAGTACGTTGTTTTTATAGTAGTTTTACAGAGAAACAGGCAGATATAAAATAAAGAGCGCTATATTTAACTGGGCACCGCGCTCTAGAACAAACAGATTATGCATAATGGTAGAAAAGCGTGTTATTTTGTGAAGGTATTACTAGAGGCAAAGGTATTTTAAAGATTATTTGAGAGTTATAGAAATAGCAAAAACAAACCATAAATTTTATCAGAAGTAAATTACAAGCGAATATCACCACTGACGATTAAGTTTGAATGCTTTAAGTAAAAATAATCAGTAAGTTATACTTGGCGTAGCCGAAGTCGGAACATAAATGTAATTATCACCCCTTCTGATACAATAAAGTTATACCACTAATAAATATACATTCTTGTTCTCAGTTTCCTTAACAATTCACAACAGTCAGTAAAGACTGCTGTAACACAAACTATACAAAACTAAATTTAGTTCGAATATCATTTCGTGTTTACAATAGTGTACGACAAATACAACAACATTTGTCCTGTTTTATTTGAAAACTGTACTTTGAGATTGTAAACTATTCTAAAACACTTGCAATGCTCTCCGCATCCATTAAACAAGAATACTTGCACAAGTAAAGGCGACTGCACAAGAGACTGCTTAAGTTGCCGATAATATGTACCTATATAGTAGTCACATTATGGTATTTTTCAATAAATTAAGTAGAACGGAGCATGTAGTAGCATGGTGACAAATCATGGCGGCTCGTGTATATTCAAAATTAACTCTAGTTGCATTGATATCCCATGAAATTAAATTAGAATGCCTTGTATAAAAGTCTCTCTTTTACCACACGCCTAAAACGAGAACTCAGAAACCTTGAAAATGCAAACCAAACCACTGGCTCTAGTAGTTAAACCAAGAAAAATTCTATTCTCTATAAATATGTTTTATCAACCTCAGACAAAATTAGAATTCTACCTAAGTTCGACTACACACACATACGTTGCTACCTCTAAGGTTTAAGTCGGAACGAGTCATGTAAGTATATTTACATTGCCACACCCTTCAAACTAAAACTGATACGTTGTATTTAGGTAGAAATAGATGTGGCGGTGGGGGCACCCGAGGCGGAATAAAAAAAAATTACTAACTCCGAA
Source organism: Spathilepia clonius (assembly GCA_018250295.1). Taxonomy (NCBI): domain Eukaryota; kingdom Metazoa; phylum Arthropoda; class Insecta; order Lepidoptera; family Hesperiidae; genus Spathilepia; species Spathilepia clonius. The sequence continues at coordinate 9,470 of DWRA01002524.1, forward strand.
AAACATTTATTGCCACTTAATATTTCTGTGAAGCTTATTATATTTTTATTCGTATACGACATTAACGCTAATTACGTGTTTATATGTCCATTTACACGGAACACACATAGAATAATAAAAAAATCTCTAGCAAAATACTAGAAGACAGAACTTTAACGTAACGGTTATTAGCACAGCCTAGTGCGCAGACAACCTAAAGCTCGAGCATGGTGCATCACTCCGCTCCGCATATAAAACAATTGTACTGAAAAGATATACCAGTAGTGTAGAGAATTTTATGTACAAAGAATAAAGTCACTCATTGGAACATATAGATATGTTTATGGAAAAGTGACTGTTATATTTTTCATTTCAAAAATACTTATTTCATTCTTTTAAACTTTTGTCGCATTTCGTCTTAATTAATTTTGTCGTACACATAATAGACCTGCTACTTTATTTGTAGAATTAAATTTTTAACTTCAAGTTTTATTTTATTTTCAGTAATACTATAATATTCGTACTCAAATAGTTTAAAATTATACATGTATTTACTAGGAGTTTAGTACGTAAAAATATTTTTAAAGATGAAAAGCGGCTGCTTGAGCTTTAACTGAAGTTATTTACCATGTTAAGTAATTGATGTGCTAGTTTTAAAGATCCACGATGGATAAACTACTTCTGAATTCAAAGTTCTACAAAGAAAAATTTAAACTGCATTTTTACTTTAACAAACATAAAAAAACATACGAAAAATGTGTACTTACTAATTTTTCACTCGAAGTGTGATAACAATAATATAAAGTATATAATCATACACAATTATTTACTGAAAATATATATTTTGTTGAATTTATAAAATACATATAATTCCCTTTTAATATACAAATTCTTATCTCTGAATTATTTATCTCTCTTATTTATATCTCGGGCAGTAGATGAAGAAAATAGGACATTTGTTTCAACCAGAAGGCTGCTTACATAGCTGAATTCTGCTCTTTAAAGCATGGTTGTCATCGCGGTACACTCGCTTATACTTGCCCGCAGCCTTACTATATTTACGAGCGCAATAGAACGTTTACGCAAAACAACGATGTAGCGTCGCTTAAACGAATACTTCCCCCATACGCGGGCGAACAACAACGCGCTCTACAAGTTGCCTCTCTACATATTTTTCTTCTTTTCTCTCTTAATAACATTTTATTATCTTACAAACACTGCACATATAATGTGGTGTATTTATTACAGTGATTATTAAAGTTTGTGTGTCTACAAACCGTCTTATTGTAGTCTTGTTTATAAAGAGTTGTACTTTACGAATAGTACCTTAACAGTGTCTTTAAATAATGTTCACTAGCTTCATTTCTAATGCATATATAGCTTTAAAACTTTCAACCACGCTATTTAAATTATATTTACTCGGACAACCACGTGACACCGTAGCGACAAAATGTTGACAAGCTTTGGCAATGTGTGCGTAGCATCGCAGCAGTTGGCTACAAACTGGTTACGGTTATTACAAAAATCTTTCTTTCAGATATGCGTTGCGTCTTCGATGTGGTCGTTGTCGATATTGTTAATTTATGCGATAAATTTGTACCCGCACCTCGCAGTTGTCGTTGTGATTGTAGTGTATCGTGGTAATGCAAAGTCTGAATGAACACTTAATATAGTTTTTATATTTTTATATAAAATTTGCAATAATATCAGCTTACAGAATGACAACAAACACGTCAGGTTTTCAAGGCTACAGTTTGCGGTTGCTATGGCAGGATTACAGTCTGTTTTTTTCATTAGGTCGCGACACAATACGCCGAAAGCGCTGAGTATCGGGCGCGGCCGGGCTCGCTCTGAGCCTGAAATAATGAACTGTCTGTATATTGCATGTTACTCTCAAGTATCGAAATATATTAAGGGTGTCGTTGAAGTACAGAAACTTTATAAGCATGATAGATTTATGCTTAGTTGGTTTTAACGTAATATAAGCAAATTATCATGCATTTCACTTGATAGTATTATAGTAAATAGTGATCCCTCCCCATGGATATCTGTAATTAAATATCGGTAAAGTCGCGTTGCTACTTCTAATGACTAAGCTAGAGCAGTTATGTTCTTATTAGTATTTCTGCCTTACTAACTTGTTTATACAATTATTTCATGGCAGAAGTAGACTCGACGATGGTGCAGCCGATAGGAAAGTACGAAAAGTTACCACCTTTGAAATATGAAACGAGTGAGCTGTTAAACAGCCATAATAAATTACACCATCATATGCGAGTACATCTTTTTTTAAACGTGTGTGAAGTTTGCAAATGCTGAATCCAAAGTACTTGTAAATATGTTCCTATTCACAGTAAATAAACTCGTACAGCCGAGTGGCAGCGGAAGTGGCGCCCTCCGGCGGCCCTCAGCAGGATTAACTGCCCTCCCGGTAATAAAGTTTGTATTTGCGGAACCACTCGTACCTTGATCTCGTGAACTTCGTTTCGGGAAATGAAATACACGGGTACGTATTTTTTTGTTTAGTAAAAGTAAACGATTATGCAATCCACCTAATGGGAAGTGGCAATTGTCACCCATGAATATCAGTAATCGATTCCAGATAAGATTCGTATCCTATCTGAAATCAGACACATGCAGCGTTGCAGCCTACCTGCTGAGAACTAAGTTAGAACATAAGTGTATTTTTTTATACTTTTAAATCAGAACGATAGTGGTAAGCGCTACTGCTTACCACTGACGCTATTACGCTGCAGGTGTGGCGGTGATGCCTCCGGCGTAGAAGCACCGAGGGATCTGTCGTTTGTAGAGTGGTTGAATTTTATAACGCCAAAAATTTATAAAATCTCTCAACATGTACAACCTAGATCCCGTAAAATTTAGAAGATAATTAACATTAATATTGTAGCAGATGGTTGGCATTTGCTACAAGCTAGCTATTAAGCTGTTATTATCAATGTGTCGCTTTTAAAGGTCATAACAAGAAAAATTGTTGCTTCTTAATGTTTTTACCTATTTTACATTACAAGAATAATATTCGCACTCCGATGCTTTCTGATTCACATTAAGGTGCAATACGCCGATATTGTATATTTCTTTGGTAGCTATAATACTATTATTGAAAACACTAAAAAGTTGTATCGCCAACTACAGTTGTAGTAAAAAAATGTACATTTTTTTTCTTAGGAAAGTATTCAAATTGCTATGCGTATGTTTTCGTAGCGCGGCTTACTTACTAAAAGGAGTGTATTGCAACTATTATTTTTTATTCCGACTCGCAAGACGGCTATTATATCCGAGGCCTTCTTGAGGTTTTTATTACTCGCGGCAGTAAGTCTGCGTGCGGTAACTTGCCGACAGCTTTTATTACCGCTTTTATATTGTTATGAATAACATTAAACATCATTTTATTATACTAGTAGCCGACAACTTATTTTTATTTCGCACAAGTCTTTCGCAACATTTTATTCGTTAGAAATAACAAAAAGCCTTTTCACTTTGTAATTAATTATTGTAGAAAATGTTCTTATATTAGACGGACGGTAACACTTAGGACTCTCCGCACCTTTGAATGCTTTATTTAGTTTTAGTAGGTTGCAATGTTTATGACATTGGGGCAACAAACAAGTAATCACCGGATAATATTCCATATTATGATTACATACTCATATCCATTGTACCCATTCGCAGTTATATAATAGATGTTTAATTTGCAAGTGTGAGTGCGCACGGCAACTTGAACGCACAAAGGATTATTTCGGTTCAGCGAATTGATTGATCATGGTGCAACTGCAATGATGGAATGAAAATTATTTTCGTTGAAATATTTAATGTCTGCAGATTACTTTTGCTAACGGAAAATACGTACTTTATTATGCCGCCGTGACAAACATTGTGGAAAGTCGTTATAGCATAATATTCGTATTGGATGATAAAATAAATAAAATTCATTAAAAACATTACTAACACCTATCTAATACGTTTAAGTACGTTTTAAATTTTATTACATGTATGATATACAAATGGATACAGTTACTCGTAATGGGTAAAACAAGGAAATAGTCACACAGTTACTTAAAAACGTAGTCTTATTTGAATCACTTGATTTCTTTTCATAAGCTAGCGGGCCGATGTGTAGTGTAGGATGTGTTACGCGTAGTAGTGTTGTTTAAAATGTGGAGTTTACACGGAGGAGGCTCGTCTGTCACACCGAGCCGTTTTTCCGAGCAATTAGCTAATGGCGCATGGAATGGGAGCTAGTGACGGCGATTTGTTGAACGGAGCGGAGAGCAGAAATACGAGTGATCGGCATGCCCCCATTTAAATAGAACTTGAACCACTAAGAACTCTACCATATTCAAAAAAATGTGCA
>DWRA01002525.1:0-13818 GCA_018250295.1 Spathilepia clonius
AGTGCTTGTCAACGGTTTCTCCCCGCCACCGCAGTTCCGCCGTACCCACGATCCATGCAACTGGGTCGAAATATCGGCAACTAAGAAATCAAAATTTGGTATCGTGAATACCCGTTACATAATAAAATGTAAGATTGATAATCTCAGCCGGCTGCTCATTGAGTGAGTTCCAGCTAGAGCCGGTGTCTGCCAAGTGGTACACATGTCAGGGCACAATGCACTGCAGAGGCTGACTGCAGCGAAGAACGCTATCGCTGCGATAGACCTGGCCATAAACCCAATGCGTGTAGTTACACACGAATGTGCTCGATATGCGCGGCCACAGACAGTCTGGTCGAGCATCGTTTGGAAAGCAAAATGTGCTCCCCTCCTAGTAAAAAGCGAGCTATCCCTCTGTAGATCGGGTGGATGAGGTGTTAATGATCACAGAATCTAATTAGTATGGCCCACTACACACTCCAGTCTAATATCTCAGGACCTTCTCGTTCAGAACATGGCGGAATGGTTGACAAAGTAGAGGTGGTGGCCGAGCCCTACTTCGTCCTCCCAATTAACAACTGGGTAGGGGACGAAAATGGATTAGTAGCCATTACGAGATCCAGGACATTATTTGTGCCGCGTGTTTACTACAAACCAGAGGGACAGGGGCTACGTGGCGGAGCGATGGCAAGATTACGTCCTCATTGGGTCTACTTCCTGACCAACAAAATCCTTGCTGATTTTGAGGAAATTTTCGGCTAATTGGAGATCCTAATAATAGTAATCCAACCTCGCCGCGTGCCCGTTCTGGAGAACCTCAACATCAAATCAACAACATGGGGTTTCCCAAAGACTGATGCTCGTGACAAGGTCTTGGAGGAATGGGCGACGACGTCCTTTCTTTTGGTATTAATCAGAGGTCAGTAAACACATGCGTGCAGCAGCGGGGAAGTTTAATGGTGGACGTCTCGTTCGTATTCCCCGCTGCGGCAACCTCAGTCCAGGGCAGGAATATTCTGGACATGATAGAAAAATTCTCGGATCATTTATACATCAGTTAGCTTGTCACAGGGTTGAGATTTACGTGCCCATGGCATATGCCTGCGATTTATGGTATGTAGAAAAGCACTTATATTTTGATGTGAAAATAAAGATCGAGATAAGTATTTTGTAATTATACTTTGTACATATGTAGTATAAGTATTTAGTTCACCTTAATACTATGTATATTCATAACATATCTCGTTTACCTACGGAAGTAGATTCTAGTTCACATGCAGTGTAACCCAAATTCAAATACCTTTGCCCAACATTACTAGACTAACAGTGCACAGGACGTCCATCTGCTAACGTGTGCATGTAAATAGAGCCCATTTGCATGAACCTGCATTCGATCTTACCAAGTCGGTTCAAGGAAACAACTAAAGTCAAAACCCACAAAGTGAAATTGATTAGTCATCAATTATTATCATCAACCCATTTCTGTCTGACTGGTGGACACGAGTCCCTTTCCACAATGAGGATGGTGAAGATCAAAGCCCACCATACTGAAAAAATATGGATTGGACATCTCACAGGCATGCAGCTATCTTTTAGATGTTTTAGTCATGACGGAAAAATAATTATGTTATAAATTTAATGTGTGGCTCTCTGTGGCATCGTAGCTTTAAAACGGATGGAACGAATTGAATGCGGTTTATTTTAATTTGGAAGTGTATCTAATCGAGAGTGTTTCTAGATATGTTTAAAGAAAACCAAATGCTGTTTAGTTTGCTTCTTATCGACAAATCGACGTGAAATTGCGTATATTAATCAAACTAATTAAGATTGTCGTAATATGGTAACCTTGACTCGATTTTAAGAACTAGGAGTGTCTGCAAAGTACCTAAGTCTTCATTCGATAACTTCACCAAACATATGATACCCATGCTTAAGAACTCAAAGTTGATAAACACATAGTCACGTAAATAGAGATATTTCCATATATTAATACAGAAACTTATATGTGCGCTTTCGGTTGTGTGTGCGTGCCAGTGTGTGTACCCGTACGCGAGAATGCAGTCTTATCTGTGTGTCGATGTGAGTGCGCAATGTTGTGAGCGAGTATGCAATTACGTTTGTGCGTACGTGTATTTGTATCTGGGTATGTGCGTACGCCTGTTTGCTCACACTCCTAGTATTACATGCGCGGGCGCGATTTTTTGTACGCGAGGGAGTGACGTTAGGAGCTAGTGGGTGCTCCTAATTGTGTGTAAGTAACACTAACTGAAAAGTCGACTTTTTAATTAGGGAGTCCAAGGTTCGAATCCTAGGCACGCCCCTTTGATTTTACAAAGTATACCTATTTGAAAGTTTAACTTGCTTTAACGGTACAGAAATAGATCGTAAGGAAACCTATGCCTTTGAGTTCTTTAAAATAAAAATTGAACATTTGTGCAATCTACCAAATCGTTTTCAGTCTGCGCGGAGTAGTATAGCCTACACCTTTTCCATTGTGAGAGGAGAACTGTACCCAATAGTTATGGGTTGACGACATATGCCGTATGCGACTGCCAAAGGTGATACTGGGAAAGCGACACAAAGTACTTAGTACTTCGATAACTTACAGCAAACATCATTAAGGTGTTTAAGCACAGGTTCACAGTCTGTAAAAAACATCTTTGTCAAAGGCGCGCTTTGTGACAGTTTGGTGTTGATAAATAAAATGCATATAAATATTAAGAAAGCATGAAATAAGAATTAAATAAAAAATGTACAAATACCCGACACATAAAAAACCTTTTAAAAGCCTTAAATAATTTAAATGTTTACTTATTTCCTTCTAAAATGTTTCTCATGCCTAGCAATGATGTATAAAGTTACAGTACTTAGAGCAATATAGTCATATTCAATAAAAGAAGAAGAAATACAGTGAAGTTTAAAACGAAAAAAGTAACTTACTTCGTGGCAAAACTGGTATAATACAATGACAAAATACAATACACAATGAAACATTGTAACAACAATATGTTATTCAAGTTGTACCGAGCAAGACGCGAGTGTGAACGTGAAGTTTGCGAAGCGTAGAAACTCCTTCTTTAAACTAAATATAAATACATCTCCCGAAGCGAATTTCATGCATAAAATTATCAGAGTTGCCTGCACGAGACACACGCCTACCTGCCAATAGGGTGTCGTAAGATATGAGATGTAACGTGTCGGGTAATTGTTTTTCTATCCCCGTAGTTTCGAGACTGGTATAAAGCAACCGTATCTTCTGTCCATTGAATACAAAAATACCTAATGGAAGTTCGAACCGCCCAGCCAGCGAACCCGGAAAAGACGACGATTTGTGTGGCCGCATACCGTCGTAAATATACAAAGTTGGGAGAAAAGCGTGTTGTGCTTATCCAGAGAAGAGCACGATGTGCGACTCCGAAGACGGCCACTGAAGGGGTTGTAGTGGATAAAAATCCCACATTCAGTTAAAATGTATAATAGTTGTTTAAGTTCAGATCAATATAATTTCATAATAAAGCTAATATTGTTACCTGACTGTGACAGAAGGAAGGTAATGTATTTTAAGCGTATGTATTTGTACGTATTGCAATTATATCTAATTCTCCGGCTTGCGTTATAGCCCAACCATTTTGCGGGACTTTAACATATTATTTTGAGTTGTCGTTAAATTCGACTTTGTAACACGAACGATACTGGATACATACAACAATCAAAACAGCGCCTTTAATTTATTTATTTCAGCATTACGCAATCAAATATGCGTATTTATCGTTTTTGAAAACGTAATATGACTTGTTCACTTTTCTTTTTTCACAAGTAATATGTATAACTAAATACGATTAAAATCCTGAAAGTGTTAACAGATGCGGTATAACGTTAACGAGAGAATTAAGTCTTGCTTACTGTAAAGCAACTTATAGAAAATTTTACAGGCCAAGGTCTTTTTTAACTTGCGCCATACCAAAAGCCACGCTTTGGGCGTGTGCCTGTATAAGCGAATCTATTCAGGTTTTCGACTTGTTGATATTGAAATGAACCCGAAATTAATATGTATGTCGCGCAGACAATCGGGTGCCAATGTTTGTTCAAAGTTTCAATTGTTATGCTTAGTGGGGATCTATTAGGTTCTAGAATGGATAGTACAAAATCCTTATTGCGTTCAAAATAAGGTTCATTATCGTGTATCCTGCACATATTTATGCTCTAACTGTGTGTGACGTGATTAACAAATGCTTGTGTTATAATATTATTACTATAGGTTTACGGTCTAAATTAAGGCAGTATTTAGGTTATACCGTACACAGGATAATAATTTAGTTTTATGATCCACACACTAAAATTAATCCTGCACAATTTAGTAATCAGGAGGCATTTATCCATATTAATCTTATGAGGTATCAACATATAAGGGCACCCATTAAAATTGTATAGTGTGTTAGGTCTTCAAAATATGATGATTTAGATTACTGTATAAAAGCATTTTTTATGTGATTGAAATGTCAAACAAGTATGCAGTCCATCTGAAGTTAAGCCTATCCAACACCTTCCACCAACCAACCAACCAACCAACCAACCAACAACGACTGCTTTGTGCTAAGAAATGTAACGGTGGTACCTCCCCGATAGAACTGTTTTGGATCTACTACCTGTATCTTTATCTCTGGTTGTTTACATCTTTTACAACAATTACTCGGTTGGGTTTTTTGATATTCTAAATAAAATAGGTGTCTCTTTATTGAAGAAAATGTTAAATCTCAAATTAAAGCTGATGCAGATGAATAGGTACGTTTAGCGACACGATAAACTCGATCGGGAAAGAGGCAAACAATAACGGAAATTGTTCCATTTAGCACTGATGATATTCAAACCCACTTTGCGGTGGCATTCCCCATTGGAAATTTTGCAGACTACGTACTAACTCACTAAAAAAATGTTTATTGACAGAACCAGTATGGTTCCGCAGCGGGAAGTACTACCGCCATATTTATTTCCAGTGGGAAGCAGTTCCTGCATTTCATTGTCAGGGCGTGATACCATATAACATATATACGAGGTGACCATCTTAGTCCTCAGGAATGACAGACAGCACTTCTGTGATCAGCTTCCTGTAAAACCTATAGACATTTATATTTTTTGCTATCCTAAAGAACTATAAAACGTAGAAAAAGATATACACCTATACCTTATGATCAATAATGTTATGTCATAATATTCTTGAATAAGGCCTTGTAAGAGCCTGCGGGTAGATGGCGAGTCTATATATTACTATTATTAGTAAAAATACTCAGTATATGGGTATATTTTGAAATAATGGTGTCTTGTTGCATTCCTGTCCGTACAATAACAAGCATTAATAACAACGTTAAACTCAATATTTCGTAAAGCAATTTTTACAACTGAATATTCTACAAAAACTTAGATTTCATAACTCAATGTTTGTTTTCATAACTTATTATGAAAACGATTTTACACACACACATTAAGGTAATGATTAAATCAGCTTTAAAGGAAAGAGTGAAAAATAACGGTACAATAAGATGTAGGCTATGCATTAGTAAAAAAAGTAAATATTTTTATATGGGATCATATAGGACTAACCGAACGAAATTTACAAAGTGATTTTTTATAAACAACAGCAGTTTTTAAGATCATTTCTGGAAAAAAATAAAACGCTTGCGTTATTTTTTCTGTTATTTTTTTAAATCGCTTCAAAGTCGGTGTTGACATTTTCTCCTCAGAAATAATAATCAAATATTATTTTTTATTTATGCTTTTCATAAGTGCAGTTTAAAATGTGTATAATCTACTTTGAAGAAGAAAATTGAGATTGCAACCCGTACAGTATGGCTGAATTTTTAAACAAAAGTCTGCGTTTTCTGAAAAAATCGCTCAATGTAAATAACTTTGGAAAAATTGCATATCGGGTAACATACATGGAAGTTAAATCGATAGCTATTAAGGTCCTCTACCCTGCTACAGGTTACCCATAGATCGTGTTACACTCTGTATAACACCTCCTGTACAACAATGACCACTTAGCAAGAAATACACTGAACTGCACTGCACTAACTGAAATGCACTGAATTAGCAAGAAATGAAATGAACTGCATGCAAGTTTACCTTCTAACATACTACTCTGTCAAGAAAGTACCGGGAACAGACCAATAATACACAGACTGCCAACGAATAATCCAATCATCAAAACATTTTTTAAACGCTGTTTCCGGAATTGAGTTCAGTTTTCGATTGAAAACGGGTGCCACGAAGTGGTAATTTGCGTTTAGGAAAAAGAAAGAAGTCGGTTGGAGCCATATCTGGTGAATGTGGTGGTTTGCTCGATGGTATTTGTTGAGTGTTAGGTCAAAAAATCATTCACAATGATGGCCTTGTGAGAGAGCGCATTATCATGGTGCAAGATCCAAGAATTTTCTTTCCGCAAAGCTGGCCTTTTTCGTCGAATTTGCTCTCATAAACGACGCATAACGCTCAAATAATATTCCTTATTACCGTTTGACGTTTGCGATGTTAACTTCAGTTGCAGATGTTGATGGCTGACCAGAGCGAGGCAAATCTTACATCACATCTCGACCGCTTTTGAACGCTTTGTACCCCTCATAAGCATGAATTTTTGATAAAGTCAATTCACCGTAAGCCTTCTGTAACATGTAACACAAAAATATGAATTTAGAACCATAAACAAATAATCCATTCCCGATACTTTTTTGACAGAATGTATGATATTTTAAATAACCTTATTTAATTCATTTCAATTTGTGGAGATGTAGAGTTCGATTTCCTCTTCTTCGCTACTCGAATATCAAAAGAGTGAAGTCTTCTATGTCCGGCTGTTGACTAAATCCCGATACAAATTTTATTTCCTTGCTGCGGGTTATATGGTTATATTAAAAAAAAACCTTTTTTACAAAAAATATAATCGACTCATGTTTCCCTACAAAGTAATAATTAATTTAAATAATATGTTGTTTATGTACCTTGTGCTAGCGGTTATTGAAAATTATAGTTGTACGTAATTTCTCAAGAGAGAGAGGGGAGAGACAGACTACCATATCTTTAAATTATTTATTAATTTTGAGTATAATAAAAATCGGTTATTATTTTATTAATAAAAATAATTTTAACAAAAACAGAAGCGAGCGGTATATTTAATCAGGTTTTATAGTTTTACGCGGAACCCTAAAACATTCTCTAAAATAAAAGTTAACCATGTGTACGTTTACTTAACGTTTCTCCTTATAACACCAACTATCTGCAAATAAAAGGCCTGTAAAGACAGTAGGACGTTTTGAAAATTTGCTCAAACAAACAGACAGGCAAATATTTTAATATCTGTGTTTTTTTATAGCCAGCGTAAATATTTTCATAGTCATTTACAATATTAGAGTTCAATTTTATTTTTTTGTATACCTAGACTAGTAATTCATGTTATTAAAATGTGTCAAAATCTATAAAGGTGATAATTAATCCTCCTCCTTCTCTAGTAAAATAACTCCCGTAACGTTAAGTTCAATAGCGTAATCAGTTCGAACTACATGCTAAGTACACAACTATTATTCTAATTTCACTCATGGCGCGTAAAGAATTAAAATTAATATGTGTTTTAACCGTCAAACATTACAAATATTAATCATACCTGTTATACAATTCACTATTAACCAAATAACTCACACCTGGACTTCAATCGTCATCCAGCTCTGGACCAAATTTGTATAAACGTTACGGTACTTGCTCTTATACACACGAAAGTCTACCAAAATTGAAGATTGCATGTCGCCGCAGATATAAAAGGGGTAAGAATTTGATTTGTCTCCGTGGACTAATCTACAGAGTGAAGTCGATGTACTAACCATTTACAACCCTCTTGCACCCTAAAATTCCATCACTCATCCGTCAGGAGGTAATCGGTTCGATTTTCCTCATGACAGCCCAATCAGCTTCGGCCTGACAACTGAGTGGTTTGATATGATGTTTGAGTGTTTAGGGGCTGTAGTGGTGAATTGAGATGAATTTGAATGATTAGTCTTTAAGACAAAATGAGAGATGTGTATTAAAATACGGAGGGCAGCCTGGTAATGAAACTTATTATTTAATCGTGAGGAATTAAATAAATGATATTTAACACTTTTTGCCGTTTAAGTTAACCAAAAAGAACCACAACATGAAACGTGCTAGAACGAGTATGGTTTGATAATTGCACTGCTGCCACACAACTGACTTACATAATTATAAAAACGACTATATCAGGCCTCTGCAGTGGCAACACTTCTGCAATCGACTTCAAAAACGTCTATTGTATAAAGAGTTGTGTGTTGTGAGCCGTGTCTGTGTACGACACTAACTTCTCACTATCGGGTGGATTACATGCCGGTTTTTTACTTCAATATTACAAAAAAAACCTCAAATCAGTAACATAGTCAAAGAAATTATAAGAGCAGTCCAACACCACTAAACTATCATTAGTTTTGTTTGTATCAGCAAATATCTTCATAGATACAAATAAAAAAGTTTTAATTTCTTTTCAAATCAAAATTAGTAAAAGAAATTTTAAGAAAAATTCAACTATAAATCATTTTCAATGTTCAAGTATCGCTAATAACAAGCAAAATTTATTATAAAGGACTTAAAGCCGCAGATTGCCAACCCTTTATTAAATTCTATGGCCCTACAAATTGCGTATGTCGTTGGTATGATTGGATGTTATTGCAGCGAGACAATTTTGTTTCTATCTTGAATTATAACAATGTTGTTATATTAACAGACTCAAAAAGTGCGCTTCAACACCTAGCTCGGTGTACTTCGACTTTTCGAGGATTACCCATAGCTTATGCGACAATTAAGCTTTTGTTAAAACAACAAGCTGGCTGGAAATGTATTTATTTACAATGGATACCAGGCCATGTTGGTATAGACGGTAATGAAAAGTTTGATTCATTAGCTAAACAGGCTATTTGTCACGGAAATAAAATTAATTTTACCCCTTATTTTCAAAATTATCTCACAACGTTAAAGTATGATATTTGTAACCTTTGGAATGAATATTTTGATGAAAGATCGAGAGAAAAGGGAATATGGTATCGCACGATCCAACCTCATCCGCCAAAATATCCTTGGATTGACAATAAAGTGCTGAATGCACGTCTTACTGTTACAGCTTTGAGACTCAGATCTGGCCACATTCCATGCAATAAATTTTTATATATGATGCGTAAATCTACGTCTGCAAAGTGTCAGTCGTGTAACGGCATAGATGACATTTACTACAGATTGATGGAATGTGCTCAGAACAGCAAATTGAGAGACGAGACTAAATTAAATACTAAACTTAATGGTCATTGTAACAGCATCCTCTCGGAACCGCTGTCAGAGGATGCTAAGAAAAGATTCAAGTTGATTGATAAAAGTTCATAGTTAATTTAATGTGTGTGAAATATTACTTTTATACTCACTAGGGTGTCATAATCGACAAAGCGTTTTTATTTGGAACAAAAAAAGTGCAATTATAATTAACCAAAAATAAAAACCGACTTCCATGTCACTCAACAGTAAAAAATAATTAAAAGAAATGGTGGTTTTTGAATTTTTGTTCCAAAAATATTTTTTCACTCTATTTAGTAATAACATACTAAAAATTACTATGTAAAAGTGTTTCGTTAATGTTAACAAGTAAATATACACAAATATAAAGCTTACCAAGCGAAGTAGCCTACGCTGAACCGAAATCTATGCTTTAACTTAAATCTCCATCCCCATTTTTCATACACCAACATATACTCCAACGAAGCATTTTTATGAAACATTGTATGCTCAAAATTCAAAAACTAAATAAAATTTTACAGCTTCTGTATACTGATGGTTTAGGCATACACAGAACCATTACATTATCAGGGGGTATGGATTTGAAGGTCAAATTTTCATCGCATGTCTCTGATGTATCCTTTATATATATATATAAAGAGTTGAGGGTTAAATTTTCCATCGTACATCTTTGGTGAACAATCTTATTACATTTTCGTAAGCATCAAACTTCTAAACGGTTTAGGATGTAGGAACCCCTGCACCATCAGAGTTCAAGAGTAAATTTTTTAAAAATTAAAAAAATTACTCTTGAAAATAATTTTTTTCATTATAAACCTCTGCTTACCAACTTTAATACATAAACGTATGCGCCAAATAGCTAACTGCGATGGTTTGGACAGGAGGTACTTCTGCATTATCAGGGTTCATAAGTTGAAGCTCAAATTTTTCTTTATATCATGTTGATCTAGATTTTCAATGTACACAAAAAGTTTTGTGACCATGGCATGAGCAAAAACAAAGTTATCATAAAATGATGTAAAAATCTGTTGGAGGTAGTTAGGAGTTCCGCCCCATAACCCATCGATCTAATCATCATACCATTTCGATGTTTAGAAACGAAAGTACCACAACAAAATTTCGTTTCAAATGAAAAACAGTCGGGTAAAAGAACATTGAAATCGGTCCACAAATACTCGCGTTATTCAAGATTATAAGGAATCGTATTTTTCCAATATTCCGGGAAAACGGCCGAAAATGTTGAAATTTCAATGAAATGGGACCCCCTATGAAACTGGCTGCATACAATGATGGTTCAATTACGTCGAACGGTCTCGGCATCGCCAAGTAATCATAGGACATGCATAAAAAAAACAGTAATATCCTAGTGGTTGAATGACGGCCTCTTATTCAAGAGGTCCGAGGTTCAAATCCCAGGCACTCACCTCTGGTTTATCGAAGTTATGTGCGTATTATAAATTAATTATCAATTGCTATAACGCTGAAGGAAAACATGGAGAGGAAACCTACACACTTGAGAGTTTTTGAAAAAGAAAAGAAGTTTTAAAAAAATGTGTGAATTCTAACAATTCGCACTTGGCCAGCGCGGTGGACTACGGCCTGACCCCGTCTCACTCTGAGAGGAAACACCGTGCCTAGCAGTGGGACAGTAATGAGTTGACGATGATAAAAAGAAAAACACGCGTGACGAATAGAAAACCCGTTCCTTCGTAGAAAGAAGTCGGTTAACATCAAAAATATTTATTATATACACAAAAGTCACAAAAATATTCAGAAGCAAAGCGAAACCAATACGTTATTCCTCAAGTATTACTACTTACCCGAAATACTAACACAAAAATCGCAGGGAACATAATATCAGCGAAACTTGCGAAGCTGTCGCAGCCCCAACCACAGCCACCTACCTCTTTCCTCAGACAATCAAGCTATGCAAATTCAAGCTTTACGTCTTAAGCATTAAACATGATTTTTGTGCTTTTTTCAAACTTGCGATCGTGTTTGCCGAAGCGTCTTGTTTTCAAGTTGTAAGTTGATTGAAACGCCGACATCTGATAATTGCTAATAGTTTTCTTGTTAGAGCCGAGTGGAAAGTTCGCAGACGGGTTCTTTATAAGTTGTCTTTAGAATTAAGTGTTTAATTGCTACGTTTCCTACACTATTTTTCTACAAGAGTTCACAAATAGCATCAAACAAGGGTTAGAATAATTTGGGGAAAAATTGTGGTCACTATATTGATTAGCCTTTACTACAATAAATCTATATGAAGGGTTATTCATGAAGTAATTTGTAATTGTATATTTAAATACGTAAATAATTCAAATGAACTTTCAAATGAACGTTTAATTTTTAACATTTCTATGCTCGAACTAATATCTACAATTACTTCAACGTCAATTAATTATACGAGTATTAAACCTCATGTTTAAGTTGAATTACAGTTGAAACCATTAGTTTGATTTAAAGCATGGAAGATTCCTACGTGTAATTAAAAATCCGTTACAAGCAGAATCTAGGTTGTTTTACTAATAGAATAAACATTTATAAAACTTGAGTATACCTTCAGCTTAATTTTCCTTTATCAAAAGTATAGTCTTGTGTATGAAGATAATACATAGCAAACTAAGTACCTAAAAAAAGTAAAGGCAATATTAAAGGGTTTCTAACTTTTTGAAGCAACCACTGTCAGTGTGGTTTGTTACCTTCTCCCTTTTCGTAATCTGCCAAGAAACAAATTAAAATTATTGGGCCAATTTATATGTAGTCGATACTGTTACGAAAAAATCCTACGTAATTAAGTGAAATATAAAGGAATATGATAATACGTTTTATATAACTAACAACAAATTACCTACTAAGCATATCTGGGTCTTTTTAACCCCCGACAGAAAAAGAGGGGTGTTATAAGTTTAACGTGTGTATTTATGTATCTATCTGTGGCATCTTAGCACCAAAAGGGTGGACCGATTTGAATCCGTTTTTTAATTTATAATTGAGTCTAATCGAAAGTATTCCTAGCCATGTTTTAAAAAAGCCTAACCAGACGTTTGAGGGTTATCAGCCCTTTTCCAAGTCAATCCGGAAACGTTTTCCGTATTTAATACGGTTTAATTTGCTTCCTATTGACATTGATTTAGTGAAATTGCTTATACATACCCGCGGAGTCTTATTAAATTAGTGTCAATAGATATTTAGTACACATTGTAATCATGATTAAAGCCTGATTATAGAGTAGTTTCACAGAGTACCTGACTCTTCGGTAAGTTATACTAAACATTTGATGTTTACGCTTAAGAAATCGATGCTGAAAGTCGTCCACCCATTACTGCCCATTACATTACCTATTCTCAACCCGGAACTACAGGGACAATGTACAAAATACCTATTGACACTACTTTGATAGGACTCAACACGGCATGTCTGCTGTAATTTATTGACGAGTTAGGTACTTTGTAGACACTACACACTTTGGTTGTAAAATCAAGTTAAGGCTACCATACTATGACAGTCTTATTAAATTTAATTCGTATATGGAATTTGACTTCGATTAATCAGTAAGAAGCAAATTAAATAGCTTATGATACAGAAAACGTTGCCAGACTTGGAAAAGAGCTGATAACCTTCAAACGGCTGGTGCGGTTTTATTAAAATATGGCTAAAAAACTTATAAATTAGAAAAACGCATTTAATTCCATCCACCAAATTGGGACCTACGAAGCCACTCTCTTTTTCCGTCATAACGTCATAAACAAAATAAAGTAAGTCTCAAAAATCAATTTGTTTAGAATTCAGTCAGGATTCGGTTTATAAAAGTACGTAACTTAGAAATCTGACTTTAGGGAGCGAGAGACATTTTCGCAACACAGTAAACCAAAACTTTCTATCTGTCCCCTGACTTTTTTATTTCTCACCATTTCGCCGAATAAACCACGACAAAATACGCCGAACTCGACTGAAACTCGCTTTAGAACAATTTCAACGCCGCAAAAAACGTTAAAAGCAAAGTTCACGTGTTAAGCGCTGTTTAAATGAGGTCGCTAGCGTCGCGTTATTCTGCAGACTAGTTTGGCAGATAGCTTCTACCATTTCGCCAGATTTTTGTCTAATTATTTTTTCTCCAAAGATTTCATAAGTTTTAGAAGGCTTCTTAAGGCTTTATAAGGTTCATCTTCTGTATAGTTAAATAATATAATACACACATAAAAAAACGTAATTATTTGAACTAAAGAATGGCGTCTCTTGATTATGGTCATCTAAGAACCTCATGTGTAGGGATGTTTAAGAACATTATCAGAAGTGTTATAAACCCCTCCATAAATATACCCACAATGTTATGAACTACTCAATAGACCCACCCAGACAGTTGTGGGTATATTTAATGTCAGTATATGGCGTGTTATTGTTGATGTTTAACAGACTTCCTTCTTTAATAATAATTACATTGTAATGATTATTACTATAATTATTGATCAGCATTCTAATTTATTATTATAAGTATTAATTAACATT
>DWRA01002526.1:0-13818 GCA_018250295.1 Spathilepia clonius
GATTTTTTTAAGTTCTGTGCGTATTAGTAATTAATTATCACTTTCTATAACGGTGAAGGAAAACATCTTGAGGAAACCTACACACTTACGAGTTCTTTGAGAAAACAGTGCGCAAAGGTGTACGAAGTCTACCAATTCGCACTTGGCCAACGCGATGGACTATGGTCTAACCTCTTTCACTCTGAGAGAAGACCCGTGCCCAGCAGTGGGATAGTAATGGATTGACAACGATGATTAGGCTTTAGGTTCATAACAATCGAGTATTGGACAGCAGATTTTACAAGAACTCTATTTGCCTGAGAATTCTATAAAGAGCTCACTCGAAAAATGTGTGAAATCTACCCGTATTAGGCCAGCGCGCTTTTCACTAAGAGGAAACAGATGACTAGCAAAAACGATGATTTGGTGGATGAGATCATACTTTCCCTAACTCTAATCTAATTTCCCGGTAATGAAACATCAAATTCCAGTAAACATGTCATTGAATACGATTTAGGGGTCTTGTTTTGCAAAACCCCATAGGTTACGCGAAACTCGCGAATGGTGTCACGGCGCGAGGTCGCGACACCGCCGCGCGACCTTGACACGGTACTCCATATATGTTTCTCAGTTATAAATGCATTCTAGGAAACCAGGTCTGATAGGAAAACGTACAGAAATACGTGTCAGAGTTTCTTCCTATGCGCTGAAGAGCCCATATTAAGGTAATAACCTTCCGGCGTGTGACGAATTAGACAGAGTCCGTGATAAAAAACATATCATTTATGCAATGTACATGAGTGTTTATATCTTCTGTACGCGCAGACACCGGCCGTACCTATGAAAATATGTTATAGAAAATTATAGTTTTGCCTGATACGATACGTTTGAAGCCTGTAGATTTAAATCGCTCCTAGGGCTCCGTTTGCCTGTTTTATATGATGGAAGTAGCAACCGAGCATGCAGTACACTGGATGGTAAGTGGTCACTGCCGCCCGTGGCCCACTGTTATCAACTGCAGATAAGATTAGATTCCTACTTGAGGTCCACCACGGATGCGTTGATACCCCTGAGGACTAAGTTGGAACGCCTCGGGTAAGTAAGCCTCGTGGTCGAATAAGTAAGTCTCCCTTACTACAGCCTTCAGACTAAGACACAGTGATTAACAATACTGTTATTAGGCAGAAAAATGTCCATCAGTGTTGCTTTCCGAGTCGACTTACAAAGGGCCCTATCAACTTCAAGTCTCATTACCATAAAAATATCACTTCATTGTAGTGTGGTCAATGTTGAACAGGTAGGAATCGAATCTAGCACACTTATAGACCTTGAAATTTCTTGTGACACTATCTCGTGGCTTTTCAGGTGTAAGACAGTCACTATTTCACCTTTAGTATTCCTCATGCTTAAGGAATGCGTGCATTTGTGACAAATACCTACGGTGAATTACCTGCGTCACTAATTAAACAGCTAGTTGCTGCAATATATTTTGTTTTTAATAACATTTTAGTAGACGAGCATAATAAGTTGTCACTGCTGTCGTCAACGCTTTACTGCCCCACTGCTGGGCACGGATCTCCTATCAAAGTCAAACCACCATAGAGAGTCATATCCACCGTCGGACATTTGTGTAATGGTAGACTTAACATACCTTTGCGAACTCGCCCTGAAAGGAGACCCGCGCCCAGCAGTAGGACAGTAATGATTGACGACGGATTACCTATTATTTTTAAAGGTGGTAAAATCTTTTGTGGTTCGACTCCGGAGGCATCACCGCCACGCCTGTTTTTGACTGATATCAACAATGTTAGCTACTGTTTGCTGATTTGAATGGTGTAGAAATTTTGAAATACTTTTTCGAGGCGTTCCAACTCCGTCTAGTCCTCGGAAGTAGCAACACATCTGTGGCCAATCTCAGGTAGGATTCTTATCTTATCTGGGGTCCATATCCGTGGGTGGATGTCCATGGGCAGCTTTGTCACTCATCACCGGGTGGACTGCATCTTCCTTTGCCTCTTACATCATATAAAAGTAATAAGAACCTACATTTATCACGTAATTACAAAATATTTCTAAACTTGTACCTACTTGTAAAATCGTGAAAGACATTATAATCATTATGGCGTACTCTAAAAATCTGTTAAACGTCTCTACATTTAATGCAGAGTACAACTTAAAACACCTTTAACGGCTTCGCAAAACCGTTTTATCTTCACAACGCATTAGTACCGAATTACGGTCGTGAAAAAACTACACTTTTTACACCCCTATTTGAACTCACCGCGCCTCAACCACTTGATAGTCTCCCCGGGGAGGAACTTGGGATAAAACGTCTCCAGAAGCGGGAAGCTTTTAGTTTTTTCACTAAACGACAAGTGCTTTTTTCTAATAACCACGTGGTTTGCTAATCGACCCTGATGGAAGATGATAACATGAAATATATAATTGAAATTAGATTTTTAAGTTCAGATAATTTTTTGTAATTACTTAGTAACAAGCGATTATTAAAAATGTTTAACAAGTATATACAATTAATCTCAATTTTTGATTTGATTTGATTTCATACTTTAACGAGTAACGATTTTTTATAAGATTGAACTAGCAAACGAGCGTGCAGTTCATCTGATGGTAAGTGACAAGTGCCGCCCATGGACGTCTATAATCAACTCCAGATAAGATTAAGGTCCTACCTGAAGTCCACAGGCACGTTGCTACCCCTGTGTACTACGTTGATAACGCCTTGGATAAGTATGTCTTCCCTACCACACCCTTTAAGAATGAACACAGCAGCGCTTAACACTGCTGGTATTAGTTAGAAATAAGTGTGGCGCTGGTGCCGCCGGAGTGAAAACACAAAGGATTCTAAATGTGATAAGAGTTAAAAATACACAGGATAATTTTAATGAGTCCAGCGCTATATTTAACTTTGGATAAGTTTACACCTTTGACAATATCTAAACAAAGTTCGTAAGAAAATTAATTATTTGACGGATTTTTTAAAGATTCAAACTACTTAGAATTTTGTTGCCACTTAGTTCTATTAAAAGTTACGAATGCCAAACGATGTATTTATTCTATATTCCAAGTGGCTTATTTCGGACTTAAGATAGACTTAAATATTATTCTAAGTTTATTAACATTTTACTTTCAAACTATATAGTTTATTATAGTTTTCTGATTCAATAGCTACACGGTCACGGTATCGGCCCTAACATTTTTAATACAAAATGGTTTGTTTTAGATTTATGAAATATAGAAGCAGCAAAACAGCAATCAGTTCAATTAATGGTAAGTAGCAATTGCCGCCCATGGACATCTGTAATCAGTTCCAGATAACAATACAGTCCTAACTGAGGTCGGCTGCAGATGCGTAGCTACCCCTGAGACCTCAGTTGGAACGCCTCGGGGAGGTTAATATTACCACACATTATATATTAATAGCTGTCTTTAAACCTAGTTAGGTATTAGAACGAAATTATACTATACAAAGTATATAGACGTATTTATATCTATCATAATACATTCATCATCAAAATATTGTACAGAAAAATAGTATTTAGTGGCTACAGTCCATGTCTGACGCGTCCACTATATATATAAATGAACGGTACCTTATTAAAAACAGTCCTCCCCAATGGTGAGAATAGCCATGTCTAGCAGAAGGACATAAAAGTGCTACAGTAGCCATATAGCTCTATGCCTTGGTTATAGATTGTTTAATAGTTTTCTTAAAATTCAGTAACTTTCAATGATTAAGTAGTAAAAGAGTAAGATTCTGTTCACTTCGTGTCATAGTATACCGATGTGCGGATAGCAGAGAAAGCAGCTATGTGCGGAGCTTTCACTTCCGGCCGCGTGGGGGCGCCGCGGTATCAGCTTTGGCTATCGCGAGAAAATGTGCTATTAGTGTGAAATGTTCATTTGGACACTATTTTATTCCAGTTGTACCGATCATAAATAAATATGGGCAATTAGGAATCAAATTGCCGTCTGTCATTTCAAAACATATGCTATTTTTGATGAAATCAAACATAAATCTAAATTTGAAAAAGTTTCACTGTCTACCTGTCTATTTTTTAGACATAGATTTATTACACGCTACGTATACCGATAGTCTATTTAATGATAGCAAATACGAAAGAAAATATATAGTACCTACAGAAATATTTAGCCTTCCTGATGTAATATAGAAACAACGTGTTCTCTGACAAGATGGAAGGCCGCGCTGAGATGTACCTATGTTAATATAAAATCATTTTATTTATTTCATATATTATTGTCTTTTCCAAATATTGTTTACGTTTGTTGACCGATTGACAAACAATTGATTGAAAACTGAGACAAATACTACTTCTACCTTTCTTGTTTATAAATGGGTGCTTGGATGTACTTAAGAGGCATTATGTATACACAAGTTATATTATTTTTAAAATATAAGAACTGAACTGAACACAAAATTTTATAAATTAAATAACAAATGGTTACATTAACCGCGTTATAACCACAAAAACAAATTTTATGATACTTTAGTATAACGCATTAACTAATTAATTAATTAATTATTATAAATACCTGATCTTTATAGGTAACATATTTAATAAGACAATACGAATTCATGTGGTATGAAATTTATATGACGGATCACAAAGTGAGTCACACATACGATGAAGTCATAATGGATTTATTGTAATTTTTGGCCGTAAAAGTGCTCCGAAGACTAAATTCGTATTCATTCTGAATGATTAATATACAAAAGTATATAACAACGGTGTTAACGCTGCTGCGTTTTACTTTGTAGGGTGAAGAACGTACATAAGGTGTTTTAATTTACTTCGTTTATTAATATCTAGTCTATCCAATGATTAGTCTACCAAAGTGGACATTTAACAATTGAAACATTGTAAAATTTCTATCTTTGGTCAACAAGTCTATCCAGATTGAATAGGTATTGTCTACCAACTGGCACGTGATCAGCGCTGTGGACTATGACCTAACCTAACTTTGATAGGAGACCCGTGCCCAGCAGTGGGACAGTAATGGGTTCACAACGAGTAGGTATTAATAACAGGAGTTAACTCATAAATAGCAATGATCTTAAGTAATCTTAAGTATAATACTGTTAACTGATTACAGATGTTTATAAATGCTAGTAACCACATAACATAAGATGCATGATCATTTGCTACATACATTTTATAAAATAAGTTTCTATCCCTATGTATGAGTAGGTATCCTAGTTAAATAATACATAATGTAGAAATACATTGCGGTGCGCCATTCTA
This sequence comes from Spathilepia clonius, assembly GCA_018250295.1. Classification (NCBI taxonomy): domain Eukaryota; kingdom Metazoa; phylum Arthropoda; class Insecta; order Lepidoptera; family Hesperiidae; genus Spathilepia; species Spathilepia clonius. The sequence goes on from DWRA01002526.1 coordinate 5,262, forward strand.
AGCTCATTTGTTAAGTGTTGAGATAAAACAACATAAACATTTGCTTCAACAAACATTAATAGGTAATTACCATTTTTCTTGAAATAGAACGGGGAAAGTCCGGCTCAAAACCGCACAGTCATGGTATAAACAAACGAATGCAACGTATTTTCTATGAATAAATATGATTGTAATATTTCCTTACGTGTTGTTGAACAACACGAGAAACCCCCATGAAACATCCGCAACTTTTTCTGTTGACGTAATCATTTAATGAATAAAATATAATTTGTTTAGTATGTTGTGATTTTAAGTGCCTAAAATGTGGTTTTCATTGTTCATTTGTTCCGTTATAAATGGAGTTTATTAGATGAAACTGCCTTGATTACATCAATGATGGGGGCAAGAAAGTTGCGGTTTTTTAAAATAATGTTTGTAATGAACATAACAATTTCAATATTTACTACATACATGAATACGCGACAATTGTAAGATAGCTCGTAATAAAATTTAATGTCGTAGTTATTAATAAAGCTATTAAACTTTCTCGTCGCCGATGGCCGGGTAAGACGAGGTAAAAGCGGCAGATCGCGAAAGGAAAATCGCCTGCACTTCCTCGAGCGGAAATTGAAAGTGGATTGTGATCAGGAGAAAACTGCATCGGCTAACCGGTGCAGTGTAGATTTTGTGATACATAAAATCAACTTTGCTTGTTTGGCTATAACTAGCGACCTCTATTTGCGACTAGAAATATTACAAGAGTTTTCTATTGGAATCAGCGCCATCTAAGGTTACGATTGAAACTATATAACTTACAACTAAAGTAACATAGTACTTAGTTCAGCTATTGCCCGATAGATGTCGCAAAATACCATTCGTTATTATTTCACGCAGATTTAAATGTTTTTGATTTAAATGTCATCTTAAGATTAATAAATAAAACTTACCTTTACCTCCTCCAGCATCGTGCACCTGAGGTTTCCCGCTCGGCACCCGCTGCATTGGCGAAGCATTTCCATAGTTCATACTCGTTCCATTGTAGTCGGAGCTCATTGGTTCTTGCTTTATACCGCTAGATGTCGCGGCTAATTTTTCCGCTAATAAGGGATTTGCGGAAGCTATATTGTATCTTCCATTATTAATGTTATTTGCAACAGCGTTGTTGATGGCGCTAGTTCCTGATCTCAACAATTGCTGTAGACGTTGTTGTCCGTTGTTGGGCAGCGAGATTTGATTGCTTGGCTGGTAATATGAGCCTTGAAGCTGGCTCCCGGACGCTGACGATATGTTATTGTTTTCTTCTTGCTGAAAACCATACAAAGAACCATTTAGTACCAGTTAATGGCAAAACATTCTACTTAATTACATAATAAATATTTGAAATCTTAGTTTACCTTTATTTCAACAGGTGGCACAGCAGAGGCAGTAGAATTGGTAAGATCGGTAAAGAAGGTGTCGAAATTGTCGAACGCGGTCTCGCCGAGCTGTTTTAGAATGTCGTCAGGATCTGCAGCCTCTGAGCCATCAGCCTCGAGGGTCAACCCTCCTACGATGTTGGACAGCTCAGCTTGTGACAGTTCTCCTAGAGATGTCGCCATTTGCAACTGGAGCTGTGCCGCGGCTTGGCCGCCGGCGGTTACCGCATCCTGAAAAATTTCAAAGAGGCCATTGTAAAAGGAATACATTATGTAGTATGTATTTGTATGCCCATTCAAATATAATTGTTAGTTCTTTTTCAATATTTGCTACTCGGCACAAGATGGCGCTACAAGTATAGGTAGTGGCTGTAAGAAGGGTAGTGAATTATACAGTAATAAAAGTTTGTAATAATATTAATATATATAAAAATATTCATTTAATAAAGATTTCAGAACATATTTACCGGATTTTTATGATTTCTTAATTTTAATGTTCTACGTTTTTTTTAAGAGTTATTTATTTAAGAATTATTTTATTTTTGGGACTACCTACGTTAAATACTACGTTAATATTTTCAGAAAGTAATTTTTATTTGACATTATAGTTTTTAATGTGAGGGCGATAGTTTCATGTCAGAATTTTTATTAGATATAAAATATAATAGATACCTGTAAGCAATTGGAGAGGTCGACCATTCTGCCCTCATTCTCCGCTGACCACCATTCGTCTTCAATAAATGGCATCGCCAGCGCCGGCCCCGGCGGCGCATGCGTCCCCGCCACGTTGCTGCGCCTAGATCACGCCAGAGGGCGCTCACTACACCTCACTAACACTACACACGCGGCTACTACACTACTATACAAAACAATTTACAATTACGGCTGTACATACACTAATAAATTCGTTTAAAATGTTTGGCAGCGTTTTGGACGGACCGTACATTATTCGATGTATATAATTTACTTGACGTTTAGGTACTCGGTTACGGGAGAACACATATCGGTATGGGGTATTGTCGTAAAGCGATGGAGATCGCTTGTTTACTTGGGCGAGTGGCGTGGTACCCGCGTGCTTTCCGGCCAGGTTACCTCACTCCTCGCGACCCTCTTCTCTTCAGCAGCGACCTGCAAAAATGGAGAGAGTAGGCTTTCACGTCTTTAACTGCAATTTATTAAGCTCAAGCAATTTGTTTGTTCCATGTTAAATTGCGGTAAAGCAATGTAAACATAGTACTATAATATGCTATAAGTATGGACAAAGTATTGTTAATTTTGGCTGATATAAATATATTGCGGTTTATTAATATTAATTACTTCAAATATCATGTAAAATTAACTTAATTTCTTTACTCGAAATATTTGAGCTTTGATAATACAGAAGCATTATAATGCATTACCTACTATCTAAATGACAGTATGAGCATGCAAAACGTGCATGAGATAATGGACTTCAATTATTCAACTCAACGTTAAAATGGTGTTTAAATGATTTACATATTAATGATTATAACATAATGATAAAGCTTTTGCCATTAAACTCAAGGAATACTTACGCTGAAAATCTAATTAGGTCGACGGTTAAAATATAATTGTTCATTCAAATAAAAAACGGACGGTCTATAAATACATCTAACGCTGATAGTCCATAAATAAAACGTTTAATCTGATTGAAACAAATGGTTTAGGATTTAGGACTTGAAATATGGCATCTAGTAGCTCCATTTCGCTAGGTATCTAAGTACTGTTAGGAAGGCAGTAAATCTTAATAATAGCCTTACATCCAACTGGGTAAATTGTGATTTATCGAACGGATTTAAAACATAACGCCGGTGCCCTGTCTGTTATTTATTCGCTGGGATATTATATTAACCGACAGGCATTGTAACAAATCACTCATTAAGGAGCTTTCAAAGGATATTAGGAGTACAAATGTGAAATAAAAAGATAAGTTGTAACCTTTTACTGTTACATAAATAAGAATACAGAAAACGTTACGAATTAATTAAGAATACAGAAATGTTTTGTATTGTATGCAGCCAGACAGCCATTTTTATACGGAATGGAATTCACTTGCTTATACTTTAAATAAATTTTATCTTACATAATTAAGACTTGTTAAGAAGACCTTATGTCTCAATAAAATGGTTTTTAGTCTATAATAACGAGACATTTAAGATTTAATGGAATGAAAATAGCTAAAAGCATGTTTGCTTGAGAGCAGGTCCTGGCCTAAGTATAGTATTGTTTTATAATATTATTATAGTCCTAACTTGTATTACAAGGTTGATACTGAATTTATGAAATAATTATAATAAAATAAATTATAGAACAATTACCTTTTAAAGACCCTTTAAATTTCCGGTAGTAAACTTCAGACTGAGTGTATGATAACTTTTTAACGTTTTTGGCTTCAGCTGATTTATAAATTTACCGAATGATATCTCTATCTAGCATGCAGTAAACGATTGTGTTAGAGGGAGAGGGCGACAGTGCCCCGGTATCACCTGGCGACGTCCCGGTGTATGTCGAACCTGCGTCGATGCGGCATAGATGTAGCGCGGCGCACCCACTCCTGCACACACGCCGCTCTGGAAGTAAACAAATATTCGTTATAGCTCGTATTTCTTTAATTGTGAATGTAAATACCTTAACATTTATTATTAGGAATCATTATTCGACGAAGTAAGTTTTACAAGATGTATTATTAAAATATTTTATATAAAGCGAGTTTATAATAGTTTATCGTAGTACCTCCTTCCACCACTAGATGGCGTTATTTACACGCTCAAAGGAAAAATTTAACATCTCGATGATAATTTTGGTTTTAATTTTAGAGTAATATTTACGTTTTTATTGTACACTGGATCCTTTCTTAACATCACCATAATTTTGTGTTTACACATTTTTATAGATGCATTTAACATCTATGGAAGACATTATAAGACTAATCGTAATTTACATTACTTGTATAATTTTACTTGTGTAATAGTACCCACCAATCAAATTATATCTCAAGCTGGAGACTAAAAACGAAATAACTGCTATTACTAAATGCGGTGTAATAGCTATACAAAGATGACAATACGCGGAAGAGCCGCCACTAGGTACAAAACCGCGTGTATTACAAAAACCTGCACAATGCTTCACGGCCGGCCTCTCTCTATAATTGCGATGAAAGACTTTTGTTTTCCATTCGCTTCCTATACCACTTTCTTGACGTATTGTCTTTAGCAAGAATATAAGAATGTTAATTTTGTTGTTGTCATACACAATGCTTGTAGTCAGTGGGCACCGTCTAATTAACAGGCATTAGTAATCGTCAGCTAATGACGGTTTTTGTCAGTAGATAGTTTAAATACGATTGCATTATTTATTCCGATTCTAGCTTGAATAAACATACAACAATCCAAAAACTTCAATAAACATACAACTATGTGTTAACTTCTCAGGTATTTATTACCGCAAGGAGGATTTGGAGGTTCAAAATCTTTAGCAACCGATGTGAATGACATAGCCAGCTACGGATTTCAGTATTCAAACCCTGAAAAAGCAATCCTGATTTTGACTCCCGGTCAAGTAGTAATCTTAATAATGAATTTAGATTTATGATATTACATACAAACTTCTAGTATGTAGGTAGTGGGTGTGTACACTACCCATGTGGACATGACTGTAGCAGTCCTGTTTAATGAATATTTGAATTCGTATTCCGAGATCTAAATAATCATATTTAAGTTAGATAAAGGGTTTGTTTTGTGTTGCAAATAGATAATTAAATTAATAGTTAAGTAATAGCAACTTAAATAAACGGTTATGTTACAAAATAGACTGTGATTTGCATGTCTACGATTGCAAAGAAGCGATTGTTTAATCAATAGAGATAAATCGAATTATCGACTTGCATTCTCATACAATTACAAAATAAGTGAATCTCAACGCGTGCGAAAAGTAAGTATCGCATGAAATTAGATTAGGCTTCGAATCACAATTTTAAATAGGAAAGCTTTTACGCAACTATCGATTTCTCAGTCGATAACAAAATTTTACATTTTTCCCATGTCTATTTAATTGAACCGCATCAGTAAGTTGTCGTGGCTTGTTGACCAGTGAAAAGTGAAATGAAATTGGCGCGAACAGAGCATTGACTCGGCAGCCATGTTGCGGTTGTCATGACGACGGACGATGCACGCGATTATTACGTAACGCCTCGTAACTTGTAACGTGAATATTTTGTGATGCAGTGATTTACGAGTTTAGAATTTTATATTAATCTTAAGTGATTATCAATGAAAATAAATCTTTAAGAAGATAGGCAGTAGAAAGCGTTAATTACTAATTAAAAATAAGAAATAATAACAAGCTCCCTATATTTGTAGATATAGAATACTCAAATACGCTGCTAATCAATTAGCAATAATACTTTTTATTGCAGCTTTGCAAGTCTGAATGATGCTGACTGACTCATGCTTAATTAAAGGGTGTTTTAAAATACCATTTTTTTTTGTAATCTTTGTATGTAATTGTAGGTCGTAATGTCTGTAAAAATTTGCAATCAACTTCGCGTGCTAGATTAGATTCGAATAAAAAATGGCTTTATTTTCTTATTCATGTATGTGATATATCTTGGCCCTATAAATCATATAAATTTTAATGAGAAAAGTAATACAACTTGTGCCGTTTTCCGTGCCCAATGCTCCGTCTAGACGTACGCAATATCTTAGTGTTTTATATATAGAGATTAATATACTGCGAGAACCGGCCTTGATTCGTTTACTTCCTATTGCTTGTTATTGCTATGAAGACCTTGCTGTTACGCTATCGCGACGTTGGCAACGAGTTCTACTTCTATAATGTATTATTTATACAAATTATTATTTATTTCAGTGACATAAACATATTTTGGTTCTATTTTATGCTGTCGGTGTAATTACAAAAAAATATTGTATCAATATAATAAAAATAAAACAATAATAAAGTTTTTACACTGATTACTACTGCGTTGTTATAGTAAATTAATTAATCATAGCCGAATAATAATGTTTTATTTCATTGTTAAAATAATAATATTGATATTTGTTTATTAACTGTATGCCTATTAATTAAAAAAAATAAAATAGTTATCTATTATGTCGTAAAATAAGTAGAAAATATATATATTAATTACCTACCGTAACAAAAATAATATATTTAATTGGCCTAGTTCATTAAATATAAAAATAACGCTTCAACTTCTTTTAAATGAATTGAATAGCAATAATTAATTATAAATACATAGCAGATTAAGGAAGAGCCTTCAACATATTATCACGAGATCGCTATGACTGCAATGTCAATATAAAAAATGCGTTCTATCAATCACTATCAATTGCAATTATTTTAATTTTATCGAGGTGATTCCAGATTGAATACCTCATTAAATTGTAAACGACATATTAAAAATATCCATAAAATCGGTTCAAAACATCGCGCTTATTGAGTCGCTCCGTTTCGTGTATTTTCGTGTAACTATTACATAAATATGTATTTTTAAATTACAACTAAAAATATTATGTTTACATAGTTGCACATTTTTATTATTGATATTATTTTCAACATACATGAATAAATTATAAAAACAAGGAAAATAAAAACGAATACTAAATTAAAATCGAAATACCTGATCTAATAATATACATAATCTTATATACATATAAATATTTACAATAAGTAAAAAGTAGTTGCACATAATAATAAAAGTAATTATTTCTTGTCACTAATATTTCTTATACAATAAATATATCGCGTAACGGAACGTTATCTAACATGGCTGCCTTCAAAGTCAAACTGACGCCAATTTGACAGTGACACTTGCTTCTCATTCCGTGTTTGTTTATGTAGTAGCGATAATATTGCAAATAATTCGCAATGTCTGAAGATTCATCAACTTCGGAGTCGGAAACCAGTGCTTGTAGTTCTAATTTCGATCCTATGAAAGCTCTGTATTCGGATAAAACGAAAGTGCCCCTACAGAGCGCTCCAATGTACGAAAATATACAACAGTTCGAGGCGGCATTAAAAAAGTCTGTAAATATCATCCCCGTGGGTCATGCGGAGCTTGTTAAGAGGAGGGAAGAAGAAAAGAAAGCGAAGAAGTTAGAACAGGAAAGAGAACTTGAAGAAAGAAACCGGCAACGCTTCGCTCAGTATCAAGGTACTTTTGAGGTTATGTTTTGAATTCTTATTAGAATTTATATGTCTGCTACAAATAAGTTCGTTTTGACATTTGTAAAAGAGCTTCAAAAACGCCGTCGGTTCCGGTTCTTGCTGAATGGCCGTAGTAAAACCTTGCTAAGGTCTCATAGATGGCCTGAAAACATAAACAAGGTTTGGTGAAAGGTAAAACTAGCATGGTTCGACCGATGAGGTACCAATGCTACTTCTAGTTTTAGTGTAGAGCAGTTTTTGTGCTTCGGTGGAGGGGTGTGGATGCCAGCTGTGTTTTTATAACATAGGAGTAGCAAAGAAGCATACAGTCCGTGCGGTAGTAAATGTACACTAGTGCCCATAGATATCTGTATTCAATCCAAGATAAGATTCGATCCCTACCTGAGGTCAGCCACAGATGCATAGCTACACTTGAAGATTAATTTGGAATGCTTCAGATAAGTAGGTATTGTTTCCTTCATCTTATGAATTAGAATATCATGGCACTTAGTACTGTCGGAATTAGACTGAAATAGATGTAGTGGTGTAGCTTCTGGATTCAAACTCTAAAGGGTTCTAGCAACTTTAGAGTACATATGCTCATAAACACACAACATTCTATATATTGATATACACACACTCACACTACCCTCTGGCCCCATACTGGTAATTTTTCCTGTGTTGTAGGTGCTATGTACAAATAAATACGAATATGCAGACATAGAAATGTAGATCAAATAATTAAATTAATTGTTTAGCTTTCTGTCTATTTCTTTTTTAAGATGGTGGAGTAGCAAACGGGCTTGCAGTCCACCTGATGGTAAGTGGCATCTGCCGCCCATGGACATTTGTATTCCATCCCAGATAAGACTAGAATCCCAACTGAAGTCGACCACAGATGTGTTGCTATCCCTGAGGACTAAGTTGGAATGCCTCGTTAAGTTTATCTCCCTTACCACACCCTTCAAACCAGAACA
>DWRA01002527.1:0-13817 GCA_018250295.1 Spathilepia clonius
ACCCCCCCTACACTTCAAAAAAATAAAATTGCGTCCTCTAAAAAACGCAACCCCAAATGTAACTTTTCAATGGACTATATATGTACATGGGACTTGGAAACTACTTCGTCAATTAAACTAAAATATTCGTGTTATAATAAAAGACATCAAAAATGTTGATAGAATAGCGGTCGTCGGTAGCAACCCTGACCTGCGCAACACGTTCTGCGCTCGCCATGCACCAGAGATAACGCCGCAGCGCAACAGGTGATCACAGGCACTCACGGACTCCCACTAACTCCTTATTGCTTTTTAGGGTACCGTAGCCAAATGGCAAAAATCGGAACCCCTTATAGATTCGTCATGTCTGTCTGTCCGTCTGTCCGTATATCACAGCCATTTTATTCGGTAACTGTATTCTGTAAACCGCTTTCCGAATTATGTACAAAAATAAAAGTATATTAAATTTTGTAAGGACTCCCCATACATACACTAAAACTCTTACTCTTACTAAAAAAAATATCTTACCTACACGTGAGAGGTATCTATAGAAAGGTCTTTAAAATAACATTGAGGTTTCTAAAAGTCTCAACTTTTAAACTAAGAGAGTGAAAAGTCTGGATAAAACATATGTTGTAGATGTCAAGGAAAACTTGCAACGAAAATTCCTTTGAACAATGTACAGTTGACAGTTTTTGAGATATAGCACTTTTTCAACAACCGAATAACTTTGTAAAAACATTTATTTTTTTTCGTAGTTGGAAAAATGTTCAACTTTTTTTATTATTTAATGATAATGCCACGGAACCCTTAGCCTACGAGTCCGACTCGCACTTGGCCGGTACGTTTACTTCGCTGCTGATCAATGCATTCAAGTGAGCTACTCTGCTTGCTATTTCCCAAATTACACATGACGATAGCATACAATGCTTATAAATAACTGCAAAAAATATACCACCTACTGGAGAAATAAATTCAAACACAATCCTGGATGTGTCCAGAAAGTTGCTAGGCTGTAAAGAAAGGACGGGATAACAGTTCGACTCTAGTAGGACCTCCAAAAAGTTTCGTGATAGTATGAATCCGCGGGCATGGCAGTGGCAAGTCGAGCAAAAGCAAAATAAAAAGAGCACCGCCGTGTCATAAATTGTCCGACTTTGTTTAATATTAGATCTCGTAATGTTTTACGGTAGAAGAACTGCATTAAGAGAATTGTATTTTTGTACATTTTGTTTTTGATTATATATTACTTTCGGTAAGAAAGTGCCAACGAGGATCGAAATGAGGCAGCGAAAAATGTACGTGGAAAAAAGGTTTTAGATGATGATTGCTGCACTAGACAATTGCTGCATAAATCCGTGTTGATCAAAAATCGAGCGCAACTTACACATATTCAGTTGCCGCAAAACAATGTTATATATTGAACACACACACACGCACACATATATATATATATATATATATATTATACGAAACCCCAAATGCCAAATTACTGCAGAATTTAAACATTTACGTAACCAAAGATGAAATTAAACCTGTCGCGATTCCTAACTGGACAATTACAGTCGAAAACCAAGGCCAGAATATCTCTTCTCCGCAGCAAAAGCTTAGCAAAGGAAAAACAGAAGCAACGTGCAATCATAGACGCCCAATTACCAACACGATCCTACATCGATCCAGTTATAAATCCCTTGTATAATCACTAGAAAATCTACAGATTCCAGACAACAGAGTACTAGCTACATAAGCAAAGCTGAAGAAATATGGGATTCGAAGGTTACAAGATTCATTTCATTCAGCAGAACACAAAGTGACAGAAACACAAAATGAAAAACACTGGCACGTAACTTATATGGGCGGCTACTTCTGCTCCTGCCGTGACGTCTAAGAAAGCTGCAAAGCCTCGCAATTACCTCCATTTATAGAATTTGCTCTGTTATAATGCTCAACACAGCTTCCGAGCAAAACTATCTGTGAGTGAATACTAATCTTCCGATTGATAACTATATTGGATTGCGGTAATCAGATAGACTTATCCTACTTCAATTTGGAAAAGCTTTCTATAGAGTTAACCACCTTATTTTGATCAAGAAACTTCATTATGTTGGATTAGCTCTAGGAATTTTAAGGTTACTAGCGGACTACATTCGTGATCAGCAGCACTTTGTAAGATTACACGTTTACCAGTCCCCCCTAATCGCACGCGTCCAGGAGCCGGGCGAGGCTATTCGTGCGGTACACGAATGAAATATCGTGAATGGTAATCGAAATTCTGTATTAATTATGCAGTGAGTTTTGAACAGATGAAACTCCCGATTTTGTTTGATTACAAAATTGACGTTGTCAAAGTAAGCAGACTGCCAGGCTTTGTTAATGAAACATCTGGTTGTCACATTCGAACGTAAGCTTACCCTTAAAGAGCATTTAACAAATGTTTCACGGAATCATTCTAGCGTTTGAGGCTTGTACGCTGATCTGCAGCAGAAGCTAGTTTTTGCATCTGGGGCCATCATCAAAGCTCCTACGAGCTTTCAGTAGAAAAGGTACAAAAAGCAAACATTTGGATTTGACCAATTCATGCCTTTAGGATTTTCCTGGGACGTATTATTTATGCTCACTCAAGACCAGGAGAGCGAGTAATCAAATGGTCACTTTCTCATATTATTTGGGGGCTCGGTTGACACTCTGTATAATAAATACATTTTCCTACTTGTAGTAGTAGTAGTATAGTAAACGCTGTTTGTTTTTTATTATTTGCAATGAAAGTATATAATTACAGAAATGTAATTTAAGATAAATGATACAGGTACTTAGAATGTTTTTACACAAGCAGCATGCAATCATGCAACATGAGCGTTAGTGTGGGGTGTGTGGGTCGAGCCGCGATGCCCGCGACTGCCGCGAGCGACGCCGCGCTGCGGCACGCTTCCAAAATAGTTTAGCTTTCGGTGGCTCCCCGCTGAACTAGGTCAGGGCTGTGATTGAGTCATCGCTCTATAAGGAAACGCTAAGTATTATGACTTGCACTATAATCATTAATCTAGTTTTAATTATTGCTAATATTGGGTACACGCACACATTTTGATATAATCAAAGACATAAAATGTACAAAAATGGAAATCTCGCAAAGTAGTTCTTTTGCCGCAAAAAGATGCGAGATATAATATTAAACTAAGTCGGACAATCTATGACTTGGCAATGGCTGCGCGCACGACATAAACACATAAGAACAGTTTATCAAATATTTTAAATAGTCTTAATTTTAAATGGCACTAGCGGACCAAATTTGTACCAAAATATAGCGCTTAATTCGCTAGTATTAGGTAGATTTTATGTAGACTACATATTCTATTATTGTATTCGTATTTACTATACAGTAATGTGTGTGTGGGCATGTCGTATTTACTATACTATATAGTAATGTGTTTTTGTATCGTTTAGCACGTCCTGGATTGGTTACAATCTTATGTGTGGTACATTTCTGAAATCTCTGTCGACTAGACAAGTTTTTTACACAATGTGTAGTTACAGTTCAGTACATTTTTTTTCACCGATGATAGTCAAAGAACAAACATTAGGAAATTATAAAAATCTTTAAAAGTCGCAATTTTTTCATGTTTCCTTCATGTATGTTAATTAAAGTAGATTTTAATACGAAAGACCAACTATCTGTTAGTATTTCACAGAAAAAATAAAAAGTGTATCAGCTTTTATGTACCCGCACTTTTTAAAAAGTTAATAAATTATCAATATTTCAAAAACGGTGACACTTTTATTGAGGTATTTTTTATCTGAGAGGTCAGCCCCTGAGCTACATGCTCCATAAGTTTGTCGTGGTACATACCTACGAGACACCCTGTTTATTACAGTTGTTATGTGTAATATGTTTTGTTACTACAAAGTTTATTTTAAGTTTAAGTTTAGTTAAAAAGGAAGTGCAGTACCACTTCCTTTTTAACCTCACCAGTATAAATATAGTAAATATAGTAAAAACAATAATTTTGTTTTCCCATACATAGTTCCTAGGTCTTTCAAATAGGTGAAGGTTCACAATTGAATTATTTGATTTTGACACATTATTTGAATTTTTAACTGACTTCTTTCTCCGAAGGAAGACAGGAAGGAAGGAGGAAGAAAAAATTTAAATGTTAACGGTTAAAAAAGGTGCAAATGATTTACCAACTGCACCACTTAAACTTACGCCTACCCAATGTATTTCATTGCAATTTGTTCAGGAACTTAATTAAAAAGTTAATCTCAAATAATTCAGTGTAATGAGGCCGGAAAGTACAAAATGAAGTTTGAAAAGAAGAACGTATGGAGTTTCTTGCGCCGCTTCTTCTCCAAAGCGAAACATTTTCCGATGTGGTGGTAGCTTGATGACGTTCAACAAGAATTCTGTGTGAATCAACGTTGAATAAATGATTTTTGATTGATTGGAGAAATTGTAGTAGGTGAACACGCTAACTGTTATCAGCGGTGATCCTTGCGAGGGTGCGGCGGTCGGCGGCGACAGTGCGGAGCAGCCGGCCGCGGCGCGCTTTCCACACGGAACTCTTTATTGTCATCTAGGTTACGCGCACATCACAAATACGACTCTATTAGAAAATTGCCTAGCAGTCATCCGCGCGAGCGAACAGGGTGGACTCGTTTGCAGACAAATGTAAAGCACACATCGTACACGTCGAGACGAAGCTCGAATCCAGCTGCATTATACAGGCGAGTCGTTGCAAAACGCCGTGTAATGGTGGACCACGCGGAGACGCCCGCTCCGCCACGGCGGCCCAAATTATATTCTGATAAGTATTAAGGTCTTCACCACGCACATGCTTACACAGATATATAATTTGAAATAAATTTCACATAACGAAACGAGGATAAAAACTGCAACTGGTTTTGAAAACTTTCTTAGTGAGACCCACTGTGGATCGCCGTCCTCTGCAGACGAATTTACAGTCGTGAACGATTTAAATCATATCGTTAACAAAACATTATTAATAAACGACATTGACATTGCATTATATGAGTTTAGAGAATTCACAATAGCAAAATAGTGCACCGATAGGAGACTGTCGTGTGAGACAGCGCTCGTTGTGCAGTGTGGCGAGGCGGCAGCGGGCGCGCGCGGTGGCGACGGGGGACGTGGCGCCGCGCCGCAGCGGCCTTCAATCTATTTAGAACGCAGAAAATTATATATCGTTACATAGCGCAACAGATTTTATAAAAATGAGCTCGAAATGAAATAAATTAACACGCTAACTGCGGCGACCATATACGCCTGTTGTTTCATTCGCGTTACTTCTTAATTCGTTTTCTGACGAATTGAACGAAGAAAATATTACATTTAAACGTTCTATTTAGATATATTTATAGTTAACCGGACAGAACAGATGACTGGTTCAGGCAATTGTGCAACGTAGGGATCAGTGTGCGCGGCCGAGCCCCCGCGCCGCGCAACGCGCAACGGTGCCGCTTGCGACAAGCTGACGCTGAATGAGCACTTTCACCGGCAGCGCCACGATCTACATTACAACAATATAATAAATATAAAGCTAAGGGTTACGTAAAAACAAAACAAAGAGCAAAATTGAAGTCCAGCCATCCTGTACGAAAGTACAGATTTAGATTTCTATATTCAGCAAATCCATTGCATTCTATTCTTATCTTGGACAATTCCTATATTCTAATCTGTACTCCATTCATTGCAGTATACGTACGCGCAATTATTTTATATTACACTAGATGCACCCTGCAGTTTCAACCATGTTTAAAAATATTAAACACATGACATATGACATATAACCGAAATATTATACCTTTAAAAATTTCAACAAAATGGGTAACGCGGTTATCTTTGGGTTTTATTTTTATGCATGAAACTCTTAACACGATTCTAAAATAAACTGAGGCTTAGATACTTCTTATAACATCCCCTGTCTGCAAAATTCCCGTCCATATCCTTGAAGCTTTTACGGAAGTTAGCCAAAACAGACAGACGAAAATAATTGTGTATTTGTTAGGTACAGGTCGTATACATAGGTACCGTGTAATTTTTCGTATGCATTCGGTAAAACTGTTATTTTGACATTACAGATAGGCACTTCTATTTTGTTAATTTGTATAGGTCGTTTTTATTTTAATTGAATAATATTTAATTAAATAGAATTGAATCGGCAATCGTAACAACATAATATGTATAGTACGTTTGATAGAAAGGCGACTGGCATTTCATTAGAGCGAGTGCGGCACACGAAGGTCGGTCGGCCGGCAGCGGGCACACGTATCGTACACAATTTTGGTGTCGTGCACTTAACCACACAGCTTCTCGAGTGGGTGACCGATGCGCGAGCTGTATAATATAATGTAAAATAATCAACATATATGTTAGTTTAGTACTTAGTTCTGAAGTTGGTGCTCGACCTGTATTCCGCTGGAGCAAGCCGCAAAACACGTCCAATTTGAGATTCGACTTCAAAACTAAGTACTATACCAACATTTTTTAAAATTGGTTTTTACTATTGAGTTTCATGGAAAATCGGTTTTTATTTTTTTGTAATAAATATTTAGCTTGGCCTTTTAATTAATGAATGAATAACACCGCTTTTTTCTAGAGAATAAAAACGTGCCTACGTTATAACTATTAGATTTGTAATTAGCAATGTTTTAACACAATCTATGTGAAGTAGTTTCATATTCCATGTCAAAATTAAACACAATCTTTCGTGACATAATGATTATCCTTTTACCTTAATTATTTTTCACTAAATAAAAACCTAATATGTTATGGGTCCAGGATACGTAAGTCATTCGCGTGTAGAATTTTACGTGAAAAATAAATATAAGGTATTGCAAAAGGACATAAGCATTTGCTGGGATTATGGCGAATCAGGGAAGTTCATGGCTCTACGCTTGAAAGGTTGAACTGTGGACCGCCAAATATTAAAATGTATTGTACACCAACTACATATAAAATACGTAGATAAGGTATACTATACCTTTATCAATAAAATAATATTTTGCAAAAAAACTACCCATCAATTTCGTCACTATATTTGAGTCGACATACATACGTAAAAATCTTTCTCAATTTTTTTTTTTGAAAACCAAATATTGTTTGTGTTTACCGGACGCTCGCCCAGAAGACGCGCTTCGAATATGCTGTTCCTCCCGCGAACCAAATCATAAAAAAATATCTTAAGTCCGTCGGTGTACTTTCTCACATTAATTTTAGATCTTGTGTTTTATAATTCAGAATGTGTTTTGAAGCCAAAATAATAATAATTTGTTTTTTGGACCTCGTTAAAAATTTCCCACAGTATCTGGACCCCACCTTAAACTACCTGCCGACCCCTGTTATAGATACTCGTCCCTATAAAATCGAACTTTTAAGTAAAGATGTGATATTTTCAAAATACGTACTAATATTTTAAAAAGATAACTGTAAATCGTCAAGGCTGGATAAATTGTTATTTTTCCGAGAATAGAGCATATATCCTCTTTCGCTCTTGCGTCCGAAGAGTACAACGTCACGACGATTCATGTGTGTACGGTATATTTGCAAACACAGCGATTCAGTTGTCGTTGGGCATCGAGTAAGTGATGAGAAATCGAGGTCAATTTGAGACAATTACCGATTGTTAAACGATTCCTGGAGCGGTGTGGGGTGCGGCGGGGTGCGGCGGGGTGGCGGCGACCTTGGGCCGGCGCTGCGGCCGCACGTGCGGCGGTGCCGCGCGCTGCCAACAACCCACTATCGTAAATTCAATTAGTGAATCGCTGACAACTTCGTTATACGGAGATCATTATCATTGTTTACAAAGGAGACCAGAGGTCACGTTTTAGGAGGTCGATTTAAATGTAACAATCTGCTAATCATTTTTATGCTAAACAATTTAGCTGTCTATAAAAATACAAAACAAAGAAATTAGAATTTATTTATAAATTCTATCATTAGCAAAAGGATATTTCTATAATATAAGTTGTCACTTAAGTGTGAATAAAACCTTTTTTTTAACAAAATATAAAACTAACTTCAGTATGACTACAACATACTTCATACTCGTGGAGTCGTCGCTTGACAACTACAAATATCTCAACATATTGTTACACGGCACTTCGCGGATCATGACGTATTATGTCCACTGCGATCTCAGAATTCGATGTTCGTAAGCGACACGATCTGACGGCGCAATAACGTGTTATTGCATTATTAAATGTAGTTTTTGTTTTTGTGAAAATCGGCTCTGTAACTTGTTTTAGCATTTGAAAATTCTACTCTTGCAAAATGTATAATGCTGAATAAAACTATACTTACAAATTTGTGAGCGAGTGGTTGGCTTAGTCGAATACCATAAAATAGGGTACTTTTAGATAAATGGCGCGTATCTCATTTTTGTGTATCAAAAGATCGTTGTCTTGAGCCCACTATATTATATAACTTTCTGACGGTGGCCTAGTCGTCCAGCTATAAGCACTGCAATGACACTCCTACGATCCTGCCGTGTACATTTTTTTCCGTGGGTAATATACGTACCGACTGCAAAAAAAAGCATGGGAAAGTAAAACGAACTGGCGTATTTTCCCCGGAATGCGATTGATATGAAAATGCTGGTACTGGTTGAGCGCGAATGGTGCGAGCGCACCTTTGCAATTTCTCCTGGCGGCCGCAAGCCCTGCGCCGCACGCCGCCGTCGCTAGTCGCAGCGTTGCGGCGTTGCGGCGCTCCGCTGCCAAACATCTCCAACACGATCATACAGTACAAAAATATGTATTTTTTAACTTTTACTACCAAAGCTGATGTTTAATAACATTCCCGTTTACAATCAAAATATTTTATTATTAGATATTTAGTAGATTCTTTACAGAGATCTTTATGAATGTCGTTAACCTATTTTTTCGGTGATCTTTTTCGAAAGGTAACCCGTGCCTAGGAGTACCGAGGTACGTGGGAACCTTTCCTACAAAAGCTTCTTCGGTGGCTTCACACCGACCACACATGTCGATGCCCTCCCCGGGGAAGCTAGCTGAGCTTCCACTTTTACTATCCGCAATACCGGAATCCCGCTTTATATCGTCTCTTATGACAGGCACGGAATACTTTAGCTCTATTCTGATCGCGAGGCCACAGGGACAAAACGTTATTTAAGCTAAGTAGTATTTCGTTTCGTGCATGGAAAAGAAGCGCCAAAAGAATCTCTATATCTTTTTTCTTATCATTTTACACTTTAATAACTTACGCTAACATTACGTTTATTAATATATAAAAATACCTAACTCCCTCCTACCCTCAGCTCATCATTAACACCTTAAAACCGAACAGGCAATTAAAACCTATCTATTTCTGTGTAAGTGTCATCAATAACAAAGACGTAGAGTACTTCGATAAGTTATCGACAATAATCGATAAAGCCTGAAATATTTTCATAAACAAAAGAAACAGCCTCGATCGCTAACCTATTCATTGCCTATTGCTCGAGACAGGACTCACTCAACGACGAAATACGTGAAGATGTGTCGAACTGAGGGTATAATTGTCGTTTTCATAATTGGGTGTCCGTAGCCATGGTACCCTACCGAAGTGCAAGTGCGCACGGCGCGGCGGCGCGGCGCGCGAGCCGTATCGGGGCCGCGGGTCCCGTTACAACTGTAACGCGAGCGGCGAGCCCCATCATGCCCCTAAAATGATTATGCTTCGCGAGCCACCAACGGATTTTTATGACCGACTTCCTCCCGAAACGCTGACTGATTTATTCGTAATAACGTATTATCAATTAATATCAGTTATTTTTTTTTATAATTCTTCTCCTAACATATTTTATTATTCGAGTAACCAGCTGACGTGTCAATACACAACTTCATCATCAGTTGACTATTATTCTTCAAAATATTGGGTTAATCGTAACTAAAGATTAACAAATTTATTTTACTTATTTGATAGGATACTGCTGCTCGATCCACCACGGAATCGTAGCTGACGTTCACGAGGCGTCATAATACATATCTGTGAAGCATTTTATCAGTTATCGTCCTAGAGAAAATGATCAAATTTGTGCCCGATTCGCGGAATATTGAGTCAGGCCCCACGTTTGTACCGATCCGTGTGGTAATTAAGAAATAGATAAGGTATTTTAGGTTATAAATAAAATCTCGGAATAAGTATCGTATTGACGTGTTCTTCCGCTCAGCCACATGCCAGTGAACAAGTACGGGGCGGCCGCGCTGCACCCACTCCACGGCAAATATGCGCAATGACGTAAACTTTGCACTATTCGTTAGCAATACGCTCGGTGACGTAAAGCGCTATAATGCAACCGTAACGTTATTAATATCTGTTTGCTATTTTATATCAATAACTACACGTCGCAACGTAAATAATTATTATTGAAGAAATCCATTCGTGGAATAATAAGTAACATGATAACAGAACACAATTTTCAGCGGTCCCAGTCAATGGTCCAACACGCGTAACATTTATCATCACTCAAGAAGGAAAACTCACATGTAACTTATTGCTACTTCGAGGCACATAGGACGCACTGAAGGGCCACGTCGCAGCCCCGACGCCGCCGGCGCGCCGCGGACTGCCTCTGGCGGCGTCCGACGTTGCGCCTCTGACCACCGCTAATTTCTTCAGACACTTGCTCAAGGCTAGCACGGAGACGTTAATTGAGATCGTAATGAGCCTCCCGCTCATTTGCGAAATTTAATCAATCTAATCGGGCATCGGGTCTGAATTCGGTCTTAAGGAAAATATTCGGTACTATTACGAAGCTGTTATAGTATGCAGCTGTACTTAAAAAAAACTACAGAACATTTTTAACAAAATCCTGCATTTGAATGTCGGCGCAAATTGGACACGATTTACGTGGTAATCCAGCTCAATATAAGTTGAACGCCGACTTCAGAACTAAGTACCTACTATACTATTTTCTTCCTCATTTCTTTACATATTTTTTTAGTTTTTGTGACATAGAAGTCGGTTTTATTTTTTGGTTAAGAATGTTTTCACTCTTTTAGGTGATATCGTACTAATTATCATTAAATAAAAGCATTTAATTGATTTTTCGTATCTCATTATAAACATACAAAAAACCATAACCTTAAGTCTAAGCCCAAGTTCCTCTGGACGCCTCTTTGTCAGGACTGCGGGTACCCTAAAAACAATCGTCCGCGGTCCCGGCGGCGTTTGCCTACCACCGGGCCCTTCTAACTTGGAGCTGGAGCTCTTGCATCGTATCGTCTTTGAGGTGAGCGCCGGAACACCACGCGCACCATCTGGAGGCTGGTTGGTTAGTTTGGCGCAGGACACCTCCGCGCACTGCACCAATGCCTCCGTTACGGGAGTAGGAGATGGGCGTGCGGAGTCCTTCTCCTACGTCCGACTTTCTGGCTGTGGATAGGGAGGTCTGAGGATTTCTCTCGCTCCCTCTCCACAGCCTCCTTCTGCGAGATGACTTCCTCGCAGAAGAATTTCACTGCTTTCTAAGACCTCTCGCCCCCAACCATGGCTTTAACAACGGCTGGCAGCGCGAGGTCTGGCCCCACTGCTTTGACAAGTGCACGGCGCTGACTGTCCCGTGCTGGACACTCCTCCAGGTTATGCTCGACCACGTCCTTGTCGCAGCTACAACGGTGGGACCGGGTGGTTGGTTCTCTTCCGGGTATTCAGCACAGGTACTTCTCAAAGCACCTAAGTTCTGAGAGCACATGCACCAGCCGGAAGTTCGGCGACCCATGCCGCCAGTCCGTCCCGTCTATTAATACCGGACGGGCAGCCTCTACAGTCCTGAGGCCAACCGTGGTTTCGGCCAGCCTCTTTCCATTTTTTAGTCATAGACTGTAGAGCGTGTACTTCCGCTCGTTCTCCTCTTTTGGTGTGGGTGATTCCTCGCGCAGCCGTGAGTCTGCACGCCACTGATACAATGCAGCGCAGTACCTCCGCCTCCAAGTACCATGGAGAGCACCCCGCCAATGCACACTCCGCCTCAAAGGAGATGGTGCTGTTACGCGGGTACCTGAAGGAGGATTTAAAAAAAAAGGAATTTATGAAAAACAAATAAAATGGAAAATTATTTAAATTAACATAGTGAAAAACACGTAATTAGTGTGGCTAGGAATAGCGATCAGAACACATTCCCCGAGTGAGAGCCGGACTGGCATTTTATACTTTAAACATTACATATGCAGCTCTAGGCATTGCAGTTCAGGCTGCATAGGCCGGGCCTAACAGAGCCGTATCCACGGATGACCCCGACGGCCATCATTCTCTGTGGTATTTTAAGGAGAGTGACATTCTGCCGTGTTAGGGCCTCCACTCGTACGGGTGACCTGTATAGGGCATGCACCGCACCACTCCCAAATATAGGCAGCGGCTACTCTAATCAGGCCCTCCGAGATTGAACAGCAGCCGCTTTATTGCAGTGTAACGGGCGTGTAACAGGTTCGGCAGTTCCTGGCGGAGATGACCCCGCAGTAGTACCCAGTCGTATCAGATGTTCCACGGAAGCGGGGCAAGAATCGACTCCTGTGGAACACCGCACATCATCTGCCGACTGAGTGCGTGTCCCACCCAGGTACGTAATGTATATATCGGAGAGATAGTCACCAACGATCCCGCTGAGGTAGAGAGACACTCTATGAAATTTTAGTGCCTCCCTACTGCTAGCCCATGGCAGAGTATTAAAAGCATCTATATCAAGCGATACTGCTAACATCACTCCGCCACGGTCTACCGCCTCTTTCGAAGCGGGAGGCACGACCCTCCTGGAAAAAACGTAAACCTAACTTTGCCTAGCCTAAGCTTAACCAAAACCTAAACATAAATGTAAATCTCCACCCCTATACTTACGCCAACGTAGACGCTAACGAATTTTTTTTATGAAATAATGTCTGCTCAAAATCCACTAAATAAAAACTAACATCTCTATACTTATGGTTTAGGCGTGCAATACCCTACATTACAAGGTTTGAAGATTTGAACCTTAATGTAAATACAAAAGCTCACAGTAGTCAGTATCAGTGTCTGAGATACGAGTTGAAGGTTACATTTTTCATCGTACCCCTCGGACGAGAAACGGCAATGTATACATGTAAATATCAAATGGTTTAGGCTGGAGGCTGCGAGTTTAGGGAGTCAATATGCATTGTTGCGCATATCGGGAATTACGTACTAAAATACTAGTATCTGGATGGTTGCACATTACAATGGACGGTTGTTCGTTGTGAATATTTGCTATTGTATTTGTATTAAACATGCTCTAATGTAGACTATATTAATTACGGTCAGTACTGTAATATGCACCGTAATATCGATAAAGTATTCCACATTACGTTCAGCATTGCATTGGTTAACTTGATGATGCTAGGGTAGATGGTTTACGTTCAACAGATAGCGGACTCCACTAGATAACTCACGTAACAGCGAACTAGGAAGGTGGCCGTCATGTTTTTGGGGTGTTGTGTTATGACAACGATGGGCAGTGACAGGAGCGCACACGTCTCTTGTTCTGGTGGAATGTAATTAATTATTATTTATGTTTTAAGTAAATGTTTAGTGTAATTCAAAGTCAACGGACGAGGATTTTGTGACCTGCCTGTTTCTGTCCTGGTCCTCCGGTCCCACCGTCAAACAGACTATCGTTAACGTTTCAGAAGTATAAACCATAATAATGCGTGGTTGAGCGCACGCTAATCTCACATTAAGTATAATACGAATGTTCCTTGATCAAATTATCTGCTTTTTACTAAATGCATATAAACATATTTTAAAGGTGGTAGAACCCTTTGTAGTTCGACTCCGGCGACACCACCGCCACACTTATTTCTGCCTAATAACAGCA
>DWRA01002528.1:0-13815 GCA_018250295.1 Spathilepia clonius
AAATAAAAAAAATATTAATTCAGACAGCAATACAAGATACTATTTCAATGATGGTATATGAATAATAACGATATCTCAAATCGTAGAGTAGTCAACGCAGGCGTTCCTGAACCAGAAATATATTTAGAAACATTAGTAAATACGCAACAAGCGATCATATTACTACACAAAACAATTCAAGTAGTTATACACAAGACGTCCAGCGTCTGTATAGATATCGTAGTAGTTAAGGAAAGTATACTTAATTAAAATTAAAGGAAACAATAAAATAACAGCACTTTCCGCCATATAACTTCAAAGGATTATACAAAAGTAAATACTCAATGACTATGAAAATAATCGAAACAGAATTAATGCTTTAAAAAAATCCGGTAAAATTATTATATCATAAAAAAATATAACAATATCAATTATATATCAGAAATGGTAAACCAGGGCAAAGAAATGAAAGGGAATAATATATTTACATTTAGGGGAGATCACATTTGTTTCCATTAAAATACAAGAGAACGAAAAATTTACTCGATTCTCGTAATTGATTTGTGCAATACCGTTTGTCATGAATGTTGAAAAGATGTTCGATTAATTCATTGTATATATTGATGGCTCAAGTCTAACCGCGTCCGTAGTAGTATCCTGCGCTTCTATGAAAGTACTGTTAGAAGTCATGTTATCTGAAAAATATTTCTTTATCACTAACAATCTCATTTGTTCAACACGAAACCACATCATGCCGGCGAATGTTTGTACGCATTCTGTAGATGTTCAAACACATTCCAGTACAAACTATCAAATATTTACAACTTTGCTCCCGATCCCTCTACAATCTAAAGACGTTTTAAAGAGACTAATAGGAGTTCTAATGAAGAGAGAAGAGATTTTTTTTTGTTTTTTTCTCTTTTTTTTCACTACTAAAGCGTCACATCAAAACTTTCGAAAATAAAAACATAACATCAAACACGCAATGTATGATGTAAAATTAAAATCCACTGGTGTATAATCATCCTCATAGGATTAAATAATCATAAAATTAGTGATATAAAAATAAGTTATTTTAAACGTTTTACGAAAATAACATAATATATAAATATATAACTCTTATATAGTTCCAAAAATAATTCCTTAGTCCCTGACCATTCCTATCTATACTCTTAAAACGAAGCATTTCACCAAGTCGTGTCCTGTAAGGTAACGCTTACATTCTTAAAATTAATGATTAAATGAATTAAAAATTAAAAATAAAACTATATCAAAAAGGTTAACCTATATCGTATATGTTTAACATAATAACTTTTTGCATTCTTAATATGAATTAAAAAAAAAACTAAGTAAATATAAAAAGTTAGTTTTTCACTTACATATTACAAAACAGTATAAAATTTTGAAAATGTCTCCAAAAATAGCCTCTATTTCAGGCATAATAATTTTGCCGCAAGCAAATCACTAAGTGGTAGGATAGAAGTTAGGTATAAAAACTGGACTACAGTTGTAACTTAAATTTAGGACGAAAAGTTTATGACAGTTGGCGTCTTCTTCCTGTCGTCGCTGTTAAATTCGTTAATTCCGTTCCGAGAGACGAGTAGAAAATTTCGTAAAAAAGTTGGGTTCCGTGAATTCCTTGAAAATTTCTCAGAGAAGTAGAAGTATAATATAAAAAGGGTAGAACACTAACTACTAGGCGAACATATTATGCCTGAAGCAGCAAAGTGTTACCTCCTGGGACATGTGTCGGCGGGAGGACGCTCAGAACTTGGCGTCCTCCTGCTTCACCACACCAATTTCTTGCATCATCACATCCAGACCCTCCGGCATCCGACCCTGATCGAGCTCCAGATTCCATTTGTAGTACTGGAAAATCAAAATACATCTATTAAAATGCTGCTTAATTATTGGGTCTACAAGCTGGAAAAACATGATGATGGCATTTATTTTCGTTCCACTGCAGACCATTCTACGCTATAGTAGAAGTAGGAAATAGAATTCAGTTGTAAAGAGTGAGGAAAGGTGTGGAAAAATATATTTAATAGAATTATCAACTTAATTTTCAAGATTAGCAATGGACAGTACGATCACATAAAATCGAAGCGCACTTTAGAAACGTAGAAACATTTGAAGGTGGTAGACCCCTTTGTAATTCGACTCCGACGGCACCAAGGCCACGCTTATTTCTGCCTAATAGCAACAGTGTTAAGCGTTGCTGTATTCAGGTTTGAAGGTTGTGGTAAGGTAGACATACTTATCCAGCGCGTTCCAAGTTAGTCCTCAGGCGTTGCAACGCATTTGTGGTCGACCTCAGGTGGGACTCTAATTTTATCTGTGGTTGATTACAGAAGTCCATGGGCAGCAGTAGACACTTATCACCAGGTGGACTGCATGGTTATTTGCTACCTCTATAACAATAAAAAAGAAACAGTTTCCAGAATTTGCTTAATAGCTCCAGCATGATAACCTTCAGCCATAGCAAATACTTACGAATAGACTTTACCTGATATTACATTCAGTAGAAAAGCAGCGGAATAATTTCAACACATTAACGTTTACTTGAGAACTCCCATCCGAAATATAGGAATCAAACTAGAGGTGAATCTCGAACCCTCAACGATTGAAATTAAAAATATTTCTTTCTTAGGTTCTATAAAAAAGTAGCCTACATTATGATATGAAATTAATTTTGTATTCTCACCTTATCCAATTCCTTCCTCAACGACAGCACAGCGCGCTCGCGATCCGCGACCAGCTCCTCCAAATATTGGTATCGGAGCTTCTTCCTCGCGCGGCACTCACGCGCCGACTGCCTACTCCGCTCTGAAAACGAACGTAAAGGTCACTTTCTATTGTTATGAAAATGCGTTCTCCACATCAATAGGGTATAGTTAGTGGCTATTCAAATCCATCAGATAAAAGAGCGGTTTTGTATAATCTTATTTGAAACACGATTTCGCGCATGAAGCGCATCTGCGCGATCAGTTAACCTTGAAGGTTAACTAGACAGTCTTTTATATTTGTAACGGGCCTTCCCTGTGAATCCCTGATTTGAATAACAATGCAGAGCAATTATAGTCTTATTTGCTTGTCTGCTTGTACTAACAGAAAATATGGCGTTACTAGTTGGGCGCGTCCCATTTATAAAGTGGGCCGTCGATTCCCCTGCTTTTATAGCTTTGTTCCATTAAGTTACGACTTAGCTGACCTAATATAATTCTTATTCTGCTTGTCATAGGACACCGTTGGCCTCGCTTATCCGTTATATAGTATATACTTTCCTAGAGAACCCAAGCGTGACAGTTTCCAATTCAATCATGTCATTACTTGGGAATATAGACCGTGAATATCTGTTAAAATGTGACCACTGACTGATTTCTGAGTATCATTTCTGGAACAATTCTATCATTGTCTATGTACACTATTCCTGCACATAATAAATATAACAGACTGCAATATATTTAATAAATCGTTTTTTTATAGTTCGTTCTCAGACGAAGACTTTTCTTCAAAGGATATATCCGTTCTGTCCGCCTGTGACATAAAAAAGCTCTCCTCCAAAGCCAGCGATGCATTGGCGACTCTTCTGCTGTTGCAAATGTCCATAGGCGTTGGTAACTGCTTCCTTTCAGGTAGCCCGTCTGCCTTATCGTTAGATAATATAAAAAACAAAAAAGTGATCATGAATCCAGCTCACCCAACTTCGCCTTCATATCCTGTTTGTCGAGCTGCGCCTTCCTGCCAGGCCTGCGCCCGCGCTTGCCACTCTCGCGCCGCTCCCCGCCCTCCACGCCGGACGCCCCCGTCGAACCGTACGCGCCTCCACCCAGGGATTCCTGTCGACAAGAAAATATTGCGTTTGAATATACTGAAACATTGGCCATATTTCGAAAATGTTTATATTGACATTTTTCACCCAGAGTTTCCTATCGAGAAGGAAATGTAGCGTTTAAATATACTGAAACTTTAGATATATTCCGAAAATGTACATATTAACATTTTTAAAATATTGGAGTTTATTGCAATTTATGATTATATCAGTCAATTTTGAAACGAGAACAGCTAATAACATTCAGCGCGTTTTGGAAACCTGTCACCATCACTAAATAGAAGTTCAAACTGAGTATTATTTCATTTGCGTAGCTACGCTTAAGGCAAATTTGAGATCCTCATGCAGAATTCACCCATAACGAGTAATATATTCACATCAGAGAACAAATCTGTTTTACCCCCAAATCTTCTCCTAAATCAATAGCAATAAGCCAATAGAAAGCAATAAGTCAATTGACAATGTTCTAAATGCAGCTCGACATTCGGCGATTCACAACTGACGTGACAGAGTGACGACTGCCAATCTTCGTGAATGACCGCAGTGTCGACCGACAATTAAGAACAGTTAATTAACATTCAAATATTTCTTTGGCTAGTCTATCTTGGGATCGTTCTTCTCTTCGGACTTTTGCGGCTACTGGAACACTCTGTACCTTGAATGGCCACCTACATATCCATGCAACCATGCAAAGACGTTTCGAAAGCCATGACATACATCTTCCATGTATCATATATCAGTATCACCTTGCAAATTCCATAACATTAGTTCGTCTCTCCAAGACTCAAGATTCAAATAACGAATGTTTCATAATAACAAATTTCTAAGTACAACATTGTTTCCTGGAAGGACTACCAAGTATTTCAAAGTCAATACGGCCTCAATAAAGCCAATATTGCCGCCTAATTATTTGAACAAAGTAACAAACAAGTACTTCGCAAATCAAGAATCCAAAAGGCAATGACATGTTGAATTAAAGTGCAAGAAGGCCTATTTGTCATCGACCACAACTCGTAAATAGACACGTGATGGCTGATTGAACGGAAAGATAAAGCTTAGTACACAACGCCTGTATATTATATTTAACTGAAGTTTTAAACTTTAATCGCAACGATAAAAATATAAATCGCATTAATTCTTGAACTCCTTCGAAAGATAGTTCCGAAAAAGATATTGTCATTTTTCTATTAGGAAGCTAAGGAAATATATTTTGTTTAAGAGTAAAAAGGCAAAATTAAATTTGAACATTGCTAATACAGATAATCATAAAAAAATGAGAACCCAAAAGTCAAAGCCTTAGAGTAGATCTACGCCTCTACTAAAATCTAATATCAGATCTAAAATCAGATAGGATTTCTAGACTATTTGGGGTAAGTTACATATTCAAGCTGGATATTGTATACAGAATTAGATGCTCGCTTGTAAAAATCATTATTAACGACACGCTCGGTCATAATAAAAACGTAAAATTGGCAACTGTGTTAATAGTACAGTAATTACAATATTCCATTAAATTTAATAGTGTAGTGGCAGCTTAAATGAATGCAATAAAATCCTGTTTATGAGCTAATAAATATAAGAACCGAACAAACAGACACCACGGTGTCAACGCACTGGTAATTGCGATATTAGTCAACGTGTCAATATGACATTGTATCTCGTGCGAGGCGCGAGCTCTCCCTCACGGATGCGCCTGCGCATATACCCATACATGATTTTAAAACGTATCGCAGGAAACCAGATATATTCGAGATAAAAAGGTGGACTTCATCAATCTACGTTCTCTATATTCAAACGAAAGTCTCGCCTTAACCCTTCCAGAATAATTCACGTTTAATCAAGATAGATAAAATATATTATATTGAGGGGACCGTTCCCTAAGAAAGGTATATAATTATCACAGACAGACATTTAGATTCAAGTTATTATTTTAGATAATATTATAGATTACGTTAATCATCGAAAAGACAAAACATAGAAGTCTTATAACAAATTGCTCCGTACTCGTATTTTTAGACGACAACAAAAATACAACTTGTATTTTGACACTTAATTCTGATCATAGCTTGTCGGTTCTAAGTATTCATTCCAAGAGAACTCTGAGCTTTTAAAATCACACCTGCACATATTCATAACATATTATCAGTGCTGACAAAGCGAAGTCACGAACAGTAATTAGTGAGAGCAAATATAGAATTATCTAGACTTGAGTGCTTACAAGTTGTTCATTCATCAGTAACTTGCCCACAATAACAAATGTCTCGGCCGTGTAGCAAATATGCAAACAAAAGATTTATTTAAATGTGCATAAATCCCTTTTTCAGTGAGTGGCGATGTAAAAATAACTTTTTGAGTTAGTATATGTACTACATGCTGAGCATTGAGCACTATTTGTAGCCCAATAGTGCTGAACTTTATGACTTACAGTAATAAGCCTACATTTTCATTCATATCACAAAAGAAATATTGTTAACAAAAGATAAATATTGAAATATAATAAGGAAAAATATTATGAACTGTATTAAAATTAAGCAAGAGATTAAAAAAAACAGTAATGTCCTTTTGAAAGAACATTTAAAGTAACAAGAATGGTTTTCAGAAAAAAAATCTATTCCATTCTACATGGCAAAACTTTAAAGTTGATACGACATATATACCTAATACATACCTATATAAATAGGATTTATTACTAATCGATAATAATTAAACCCCACATCACATGGCGACTAGTGATTCAGACCCATTCTTTCTTAAGGTCAGTTGTCAAGATGATATGTAGAGTACGTAGTCCTACAGCTAAGTAATAACTAAGAACCTATTGCACGATTTCCCACTTTTCTTCTTTCTTTTTATTTAATGATCATTATTAGCAACAGTTCTTCGTTTAAAATATCCCAACAAGTATCTACATTCTTTATACAAATTTGAACATGTGAGCAAAAATAATCTCACTAAAGACCAGACGTTATATATATTACTTTCTTTAGTTACATTTATGGTATCTGATTAGTATATTTCTTTACCACTCTTACCCAAATATATTTATCTAACAAGAATTATATTGGCACAGATTCGCTAATATAGAACTGAAATGGTAATTACAACTCTACATCGAATAATTTATTTATTACAACTAGTAGGTAAATCATTTCCATGTACAAAAACATAGTAATCTCAATAATAGTTATATAGTTATTAAATGTCATTACGATTATTATAGACTTGTTATTTCTTATTCTGTAATAAGGTTTCCTTGTTAATTGTCTCGTCAATCGTCGCTCCGAAAGTTGATGACATCATTGAAGTCGATCGAATGAACAGAGCTGCGTAGGCGCAAGTCGCAAGAGTATTATTGTACATTGAGTTCGAATCTCAGCTTTAAACTGACAAAATAATATTTTAAATGCAATTGATTTAACTATATGATTCGAGATTTTTTTGTAGATATGTATAATAGTTGACAATTTCAGCATTTGAAAACTTTGAATATGTCTCCGATTTTTTATACTGTAAACATAAGTCAGCCGGCAACTAAATCCACACCGAAACGGAAATTGAGTTATATTCACACGGACCCTAACAACATCGCGGAGAAAGCATGTATGTATCATAAGAGCCCGGATCCTTGTTAAGTCTCAGGTTTGTAAATTTAACTGATCCTGAATAGCAATCTACGTGAGAGTGTAAGTAATGACGTCAGGGCAGAACTGCGCAAGCGCATTGAAATGAACTCCTTGGTTTAAATGAATTATTTTGATTTTCGTAACTTTTTAAACAGCAGAACATGTTAACCTAATAAATTCAACGAGCCCAATAAATATATTGAATAAAATATTTTTCTCAGAGTTGACTAAGATGACTGATTTATTATAAAATAAGTTGATTATAAACTATAAGAATAGTAATGGCACAAAATAGTTAATCAACGCGTTGGTCTTTTAAATTTAAAAGGTACTTACAGTACAAACGATATCAATAAAATTATGTTTACGAATAACTTTCTTATCGAATGAACAAAGCTAAATGTTTAGACAGATTTTTCTTGAAACTTCATTGTTTACAACATTTTTCAATGTTATTTTATTTATAATTAGTATGATTATAAGTAAGAAATAAATAATAGTAACGGCAAAAACTAGGCACCACTGTTGAAAAATAAAGTTCAAAAGAGTTATTATTTATTATCATCCGAATTACTCAAACATCATTAAAAAATGTAAAAACTATTAAAGTACTGCGTTAGTCAATGAATACAGTAGCCGTAGGCAATAGTCATTGGAATATTTACGTGTTAGCAACAGAACAATGTAACAATGTTATTTCCATCAAACATTGTAGGAAATACGCAGTTACCACTGTTTCTCGGATAGCAACAAAAGCCGGCGAAACAAGCGGCCGAACTGCGTCGTACGTTCGCGACTCGCGTCAACCGATGCTCAATATTATGCGGCGTAGTCAATTCATAACCTAAAATAAATCACCTTCGGACGTTTGTTGCGTTGTAAACACGATATTTTTCTATACCGGCAATTATAAATCACTGTTACATGAACTTTTTCTCACAGGAATCCAGTAAGACATGAGTATTACTTACTGTTAGAGCGCCAGTGTACGGCTCGTGTCCGCCTTTCAGCCTGCCTCGACACACACTGAACCGTGGGGGACGCGGCGCGCACAACGATCGCTCAAGCATTCACTCGTTCTTCTTTTTTTAAAAACAAAACATCGAACGTAATGGTGTACAAACGCAATGTTTTCACAATGCACGAGCCACGATGAATGATATAGTACAAAAGTAAAGAACGCACGCCGGTTGGGAACGTGTCGCAACGTCGTATTGTACTCCTCCCCACCTTGGATATGTGACCTTATCGTTTGACTGCACTCGGTTACAACGAATGCAATATATACCTACAATTGATGAATGATAATGTAAATAAATATCCCATAATTTTGCACAATTCTTAAAAACATTAAACTAAACTGTTACACATTATTACTATATAGTATTGAGTTGTTAGTAATATGCGTATTTATACGTCACTCTCATTACAGAAAATATCAAATTTATTTTCATACTACATTACATTGATTATAAATATGTTTACAAATTCTTATTGCGACTAATACAACAAAAGACCAAATCTAAAACTGATGCGTAAACACATTTAGTCATAAATAAACACTGATAAGACTAATCAGATTGAAATCTAAACCGGCATCGATATGTTATTCCCGTACAATATCGATAAATTTCAAAAATATTTTTCGCGTTACACCAACTATAAACGTTATCTCATGCTGAACAAAACGGATTTGGTTAACAAAAATCCTGTTCAAAATACAGCCGTGGAACGAACGACGCAATAAATTGACATAGACGTCCTTTTTAAAATTCAATACAAAATCCGTGTCCTTTAGTGATCCTAAAAACAATCGGGAAGGTCGATTCAACAATAATCGGGCTATATATTAGTACGGCGAAGTCTTAAGATTTGAAGGGCGCATTTAGTGTTTCGTATTGCGTAGTTAATCCGTTGCCATGCCGTGTAACAACTGCGTAGATGATAGCCTAGGTCGGCGCAGACTTATCGCTGTTAGCTGCGAGTACGTTAGTACGGGTGAACGTGAGTCAATAATATCACTTTCCATTTTTTATGAGTATACTTGATCCGTTTTATTAAAATGTAGGGGAATGATTAAAAAATCAACAGCTCAGTAACATCGGCTTCTTAACTGCTAAAAATATGAAAATAGTTGGAAGGGGGTGGTCTCTCGCTGTCTTTTCAGGTTATTGGTTGTAGACGACCTATAGTTACTCTGTGCCTCAACATAGTCATCATATAAAGATATTTTTTCGTCGAGCGTGAAAAAATGGGAAATGTTGAAGATACAAAACATTAATGATTACATGACATTGTTGAGTTTTATTAATTATTTTTATAATATCGTCGTCGTCAACCCATTACTTTCCCACTGCTGGGCACGGGTTTCCTCTCAGTGTAGGAGGGATTAGGCCATAGTCCACCGCCCTGGCCAAGTGTGTATTGGTAGACTTCACACATATGATTGTTTTGTAATATTTATAAGTTTCATTAGATATAAATGACAAATCAACAATATTCGCGATATAAAATACATAAAACTGCAGTAAAGTTATAACGCCCTACGAAATTATTTAGAGTATCATAATAATCACAGACATTTAATTTTACCTCCGTAGTTCGTATTTTGTTAAATCATCTCACATATTATTAAGTACCAAAGCCAGAAAAAATATTTTATAGGTAAGGTAATGGGTTAGCATTAGTGTGATATTGAGACAATTTGATAGAACTCCGGTTATGGCCAGAAACTAGACCGAAAAGCTGAGGATTCGTTCCGTATTTAATAACAATAGACTAGTCCTTCAATATGACAACCAAATCAAAAGCCAGCGAACATGAAAATTAATGCCTAATTTATTCGATTTTTTTATAATTAACTTCATATTAACTTCAGTTGATCAGCCGCTAATGATCGTAGCACACAAAGATACCTTGAACAAAGGCAACCCCAGCAGGTGCATTATCGATCGGCAATTGTCAAATTCGTAAAATAATACCAGTAAGCATTAATATTAATATCTAATATCCAGAATTTTTAATAATATTGCCATTATATTAACTTCAGTTCATCACTACTGTTCGAAGGGCGCAAAGAGACCTTGAACAAAGGCAACCCGGGCAGGTGCATTATCGATCGGCGCATGTCAAATGCGTTTCCCAAGGAGGGTGGTGGGAGGGGGCGACCCCACCCGCAGGTAACCTAAAATATGAACTATAACAGGCTATATATGTACACTTAAACATCATAAATGTGGAGACGGAAGTAACAAAATATTTAAAGTATAATTAAATATAAGTATTTAAATTGATAAAAAATAAACCAACTTGTAAGTTATTATACTCACCGTCATCTGAAGAAAATGTTGGTAAATTGCAAGATCATCTTAACACAATTTGAATAATAATTAATTTAAAAATCACTCAACACGTGTTAATCACTACACAGTCAGATAGAAAATGACGCATCGGTTGGGGTTCGCGTAGGATCTGTGTGGATGGGGGTGGGGAATCTAGATCTAGTGCGCAAGTTCAGTTGACCTGGACTCTGCCTGGTTGGGGAGTGGGGTGGGGGAGAGAGGGTGTCAATTGCGTCAACGTTAAAGGGAGGAACAGAGCGGCACAGGGAGGAACCGGGCGCAGGGGGACGCAGTGTCTATTAAAAGCATCTATATCTGTTGCTGTGTGTAATAAATCAATAACGCCGGGCTGTCGCACACCTTATACCTTCAGAGCTCTCTGCAACCGGCTTGAAAATATCAAACTCATCCACATTAATTGTCTATAAGTAATTTCCGGATTAAAATCAGTTGTTGCTGAACGTTAAGCAACAATGAGAATATTACAAAAACTAAAAAAAT
The DNA here is from genome assembly GCA_018250295.1 of Spathilepia clonius. Classification (NCBI taxonomy): domain Eukaryota; kingdom Metazoa; phylum Arthropoda; class Insecta; order Lepidoptera; family Hesperiidae; genus Spathilepia; species Spathilepia clonius. Next base: position 11,277 of record DWRA01002528.1, read on the forward strand.
CTTTATGCCTTGCACTTACCCTCATCTGCAAAATGCATTTAAAACTGACAAGATAATCACAACATAACTATTTGAAAGCCTAACATAAAATATTATTTAATACCACGACCGAGTTACGTGTTTCTCTTTAGGCAGAGTGAGGGAGACTGAGCGCACCTACAGGGGTCCTGGAATGTACAAGGCGCAAATGTAAGGGTGGGGAGTGTGGAAATCTAGACTTAGTGCGCATGTTCAGGCTACCTTTGTTCCTCCCGCACGGGGGTGTAGTTGGGGGGACAGCGTTGGCGACGAGTGGAGGCCGACCAGGAGAAGGGGGTCGCGTTGTCTATTTCAACTATATGTGTTGTATGCAACTGCGCATGTATCAGACATTATAAATCAATAACGACTGATTTTACTAGCTTGGTATGAGGCACAGGGCGTGACACTACAATATTATCTATTTAAATATGCAACTTTAGTTTTTGTACTAATATGGACTGCAGGTACATATTTTTCATGAAATTCCGACGGAATATTGTATGTACAACATACTTATAGATACATGAATATAAAATCGTAAACAATTCACTGATAAATAATGAAAATTATACGGACAATATATTTTAAAATATTACTACTGTATTTATAAAAAAACATATTATTTTGATGTTCCATAATCCGCGCATGTCACGTGCCCTATAAGTAAAATAAAACAAGGAAAGAGACACGATCCATATGATACATTACTGAGTGTGTACGATAATTTCTCCTACTTGCATATTGAAACATTTTTGTAACAAATTCAAAATCTCGAATTTTACTTATATAATATTTTAAGTTTAATACATACCTTCATCCGTTCAGCAAATTTCAAAACTGATAAGAACAGCATACTACAACCAGTATCACTCACTCAATGTATTCCTAACAGCCTAAAACACTTGTTACTCTTTAAACCGCCCGATGAAATGTGATCTCTTCGGGCGCGGTTCTATCCTAGCTAGCTCTAGGCGTAGGTGTGGTGGGGAAATCTAGACTCAATGCGCATGTCCAGGCGACCTTTATTCTCCCTGGAAGGGGGGTAGGGTGTCAATCGCGTCAGCGGAGAAAGGGAGGAAAGGGGCGGAACGGGGATGCAGTGTCTATTAAAATAGTTTATATCTGTTAAATGCACGAAGGATGTGTTAACTGTAGGTAATAAATCAATAACACCCGATTTTTCCAGACTTAAGAGCGATTTTTAATTTTAACGATCTATGACATTTTATACAAAAATTACTATAAGACTGAGAAGGCATCGCGCCTATGGAAATAAACCTTGCGTGTTCATGTATTAAATCGAGAACGCGTTAAAGAGGGGAACGACGTTTGACAAAGACAGCCCGGGCAGTTGCATTATCGATTGGCGCATGTCATATGAGCTTCAGGTGAAGCGAGGAGGACGAACGACTCAGACATGTCGTGGATGTTATTACTGGTATTACTAAGTTGATTTTCAGAGTACTATTATAAAATTAAATATAATTTCGTCATTTTATCGTTTACCAATTCCTAACACATAAATTTGCGATATGTCCATACAATAAGTAATGCAAAAAAAGTAAAAACCCAAATTAAACTTCATATTAAATTCTAACGCTTACCTTCATTTGTTAAAAACATTAGAAACTGGCAATCACAACATTACTACTGAGAATCTAACTCAAAATTAATATTGCGAAAGAGTTACGTGTTACTCTTAGGACCGGCCGAGGGAGACTGATTTTATCGATAGGGGATTCGGGATTGTACAAAGAGCGGAGGGGGGTGGAGAAATCTAGACTTATTGCGCATGTCCAGGCGACCTGTTATCTACCCGGCTGGGGGTGTAGTTAGGAGGTAAAGTCGGCGGCGAGTAGGGGGTAGGGGGTAGGTCGCACTGTCTATTAAAATTAAGTATATTGAATGCAACTGCGCATGTATCAGCCATCGGAAATCAATAACGACTGAATATTCCACCTTGGTATATAAAATGGGGCGTAGCTATCGCAGATACCAAATTTAGTCTTAGTTTTAATATTTCGAGAAATTCAAACGAGCATTTATTACTGACGTTTAAATCGCAGATACAGTGCCATTATCAATTATAATATTTGTATTAAAAATATAATTTATTTTATAATGTAAAACTTGATTGATTGATTTTCAATCAAGAATGCCATAAAGATTTCGGGAGCAAGGTCCGGCTAAAATCGCCCGGGCAGTTGCATTATCAACCGGCGCCGGCTGTCAAGTAAAACAAAGACGGTTAAACCCAGTCAACACCTAGAATATATGTTACAACTTTTTTTTAAAGTTGCTGTTACATTCACTCGGAAAATGTTACCGTGACAAACGAAAAATCTAATTTATACATAGACAAAGAAACAAGGTATACAAAACGTTCCTTTAAATGTGTCACTTACATTCAACCTTAGAGCAAATTTGAGAACTAAAATCACTATAGTATAATCTCTATATATATAGAGATAGCTGTCAATGTATCTGTATCACTATTAAATATGTTTTTCTTTAAACC